>ML832381.1:0-16798 GCA_009831015.1 Picea engelmannii | reverse complement strand
GAGAAAGGTGAATCAATGGAATCTTTTTGTTCTAGGATAGCCCAGATCAGAGATCAACTTTTGGTCACAGGGGTGACAGTGGACGATGATGATTTAGTGCAAGCCATTTTTTATGGTCTTCCTTCTTCATGGGAGACCTTGTTATCCAGTGTAAGTGGGAGAGAGATTCATCCCACGTTTGAGAGTTTATGGCATGATTGCCTCCAAGATGAGAGTCACACAACTACTAGGAGCGAGCCAATGAAAGAAGAGCACTCATCTTTAGCATCAAGATTCAAGGGAAAGGCACATTCCAGAAAGGATCTCGGAGGAAGCCAAACACCAAAGGTACATTCAAAGGAAAAAATATTGATACATCTAAGATTAAATGCTTTAGTTGTAATAAGTTAGGTCATTTTGCTAAAGATTGTTGGTTTAGAAAGAAATATCCAAGGAAAGGGAAACATCATGCCTCAACTGCTGAGGATGATGAATCCAAAAGAAATCAGAAAAGTCCTTCTAATGAGAAAGAAAATAGAAAAAAAATATTACTTGGTTTCTGCCTTGTCCAATTCAGTTTTCATGGGGCCGAAAACTTGGTTAGTAGATAGTGGTGCATCAAAGCACATGACATGGTACAAGGAGATCCTCTCAGATTTAGAGTCAAAATATTTTGCAGAGCAGGTTGAGCTTGGGGATGACAAATGTTACAAGATAGAGGGAGTAGGCTCTATCTCCTTCAGATTGGAATCTGAGGCTAGGCTTCATGTTGATGAAGTATTATATGTTCCATGACTCAAGAAGAATCTACTATCAATTGCAACCCTTGAGGACAAGGGATATTGGGTGATCTTCAAGGACAAGAAGGCACTACTATGGGATAAAGGTAACCACTTAAGTACAACAAAACCCATTGGAACTCGCAGTGGAGGGTTGTACATCGTTTCGGGACAGTCAGTTCAGGCATTGGCTCATGATGCGACTATCTCCAGCGAGTTGTGGCACATAATACTTGGACATCTTCATTATAAAGCTCTTCCAAATCTACAGAATATGGTGTGTGGCATGCCCTCTATTTCTCTTAGTAAAAATAAAATTTGTAAGGGATACATGCTAGGTAAAAATATAAAGAAAACATTTCCTAGTAGTGACAACAGAGCTCAGGGTATCTTAGATCTGGTTCATTCTGATGTATGTGGTCCCATGTCATCTGCCTCACTCGGTGGTTTTTTGTATTATGACATTTTTATTAATGATTACTCAAGAAAATGTTGGATGTATTTTCTTAAAGATAAAAGTGACACATTTGATAAATTCAAAGAGTATAAAGCCTTTATTGAAAAGAAGACAGGGAAACACATCAAAATCCTTAGAACAGACAATGGAGGAGAGTTTGAATCTCTTCAGTTTGAGGATTTCTGAAAGTCAGCAGGAATCAAGAGACAATTGATCGTGCCATATAACCCTCAGCAAAATGGAGTTGTTGAGAGGAGAAACAAGACAATTTGTGAGGCAACGAAAGCAATGATCCTTGACCAGGATCTACCAAATTATTTATGGGCAGAAGCTACCTCCACTGCCGTGTATATTCAGAATAGGTGTCCACATGCTACCTTGAAGGACAAGACTCCTGAAGAGGTATTCTCAGGGATCAAACCTAAAGTAGGGCATCTAAGGATATTTGGGTGTCCTGTGTGTTAGCGCTTCCATTTTTCTTTCCATTTAGAGTCGGTTTTAGTCGGGGTATGGCCCATGCACCCAAACATGTGAATTTAGGTATGCAACATTGTGGGGTTGAAGTCAACAAGTGACTAGTTGTCCCTTGGAAACGAGAAGGGATGTCAAAGTCGAAACATGAGTAAGTGGTACGAGTATGTCTTTTCTAAAGAGTCGAGTCATGTTAATAAATTAGTCTCTACGTGCCTGAGGTCGAGTCAAGTAGTTAATGGAAGTTGCATCAGAAAGTGCAACAACTATTATCAGTTCATCATGAAGGCCGAGGGAATGAAAAATCACGGCGTTCGTATCATGCATGCCCTGCAATCCTTATCGCCTGTGTTCTACACGCGGGGATGTTCCATGGAAAATCTGCAATTCGATTCAAAACATCCCGTCACCATGAATTCATTGTTCTTCGGCGCAATCCCTCCTTCTGCCCAACTTTTTATAAATTTCATATGCTTGGCACCCATTTCAGTCGTGAAACTAGTTCTGCACTCTGTTTTCAATTTCCCTTTCCAGTTTAGGTTGATCAAAATTCCCTCCCTGTGCATTTGCCGGATACACCGCATGCATAATACATATTGGTCACACCATGGAGACCTCCCAAAGCATAAGGAAAGGTGTACGAAGCAGCAGAATTGCTAGTCCAAGACCCAAAACGACTGGGAGTCATTCTCACCTACAACAAGCATTCCCAAAGACACGAAAGGAGTTATTCCTTTACCCACAAAGACTATCATATCAAATCGTGTGGAACCTAAAGTGAAAATACTTGTGTAGGGAGGAAAGACATTAGAAGCCCCATCTCCCCAACAACAAATACCTCAGAGAAGGGGCAGGCCAAGGAAGAACAAAGAAGCTAAGGAATCCTGAGTTTCAGAAGAGCCGCGTGCCAGATGGGTGGCCGAAGAACTACTCATGCACGCCATCCGGCTGGAGCCCGCTGGAGGATCGAGCTGTGAAAGAAGGAGCAAAATAAGGGAAATGGATACCACATGAGCGAATGATTAAGAGCCATATCAACAATTAAATCAGGCAAAGCTGGCTATCTTTGAACTCTACTAGGAAAACATGGAGTTGAGGCAGCGACTAGCGACAAAGACTATGGAAGCATCAGTAGCACAAGGTCACGAAGGGAACGTGGCATGGATAAAAAGATAGCTCAAAGAGGTGCAAGACACCATTGTACAACTGTGAGAAGCACATAGGATGTCAAAGGAAAGGCATACAAAGCATTCCAAGGAATGCAAAGTGGCTGGGAAGGAAGCCCGTGCAGTTCTTGCTAGCGCGAAGAAAAAACAAGTTTATTTGGTGTTCGTCTTTGCATCCACAAACATAAGAAAAATCTTGGAAGTTTTGAAGGACATGTTTCCCTAAAGCACTCTACCATTTTGATAACAGTTGTGACCATCAAACAACCACTTGTCGTGCACACTTTTCTCAACAAATGAGCGCACGACATAAATCAAAGTCATTATAGAAAATAGGGAGTTCTTGGCAGACACCTGTCCGCTCAAACATCCGATCGAAGGGAAATACTGACACATCTTTTCCTCATATAGAGACCTGACCGATGATCAGACCCTCATGGAAAATTTGCGAACAATCATGTGTAAACATACGTGATTATTGTCTATTTTTGGAAAGCACCATGCGAAGAGTCTCTAACTCATACCACTCAGTTTCCTAGTTTTTAGAGCTAGTAGTTAGAAAAAAGGGTAGCCCAAGCGATGCCCTTGTTTATATATTTCATATTTTCAATGTAAGCCAGGTTGGTTGGCAAAATTGGTAGACAATAACTATTGTATGTAATTTGAGTTTTAGACCGAAACTTAATGCAAAGGTCCTACAACTTGATGAAAAGATTCTAATTGTAGCAGTCGGATGTATTGTGCCTCTTTCTTTGTGTATGTGCTTCCTGCCATCTTTATTCATATATTTTTCTGTCTACTTCAAAATGAATTTTCGAACCTGTGGATTCATTGTGCAACGCCTCTTGTTCGCGCCACTTAGACAAAACATTTTCTTCTAAAAGCTCACTCTGAATTTTCCCACAACGGTGCTCCGAGTTACTTCCTGTTTTTTCTCCCCCACCACAGATTATGATTTTACACTGAAGATTGTTGCTCGCTTAGCCTTATCCTCTCAAGTCCAGTCATCAAGTCATTTTTCTCTGTCATTTCCTTGAATTGACTCCATAGACCATCTCTTACTTTCTTGTGCCAATATAACCAAAACCCATTATATCAAAGGTGTTGAATCTAGCCATAGTTTTTAAAGCCATATTCCGCGCAGAGATCACGCCCACCGAGAGAGCCCTCTCTAGATCCAAAAGCTAGTTTTGTGTCTCAAAGTTTGTCTAAAAAGTTACCTTCGTTGTTTGTTTATTAGATGAATAGATTTACGGAGTGCTAACATTTTGACGTCATTGTCGGGGACACAATTGAATAGATTTTTCCTGGGAGAATGACTAACATTTATGTTTGACCCCTGAGGGTAATAGAGGGACAAACATCCATACCGGCTAAAACACTTACCCTGGAGACTCCAGTCCAAAAGACCAGTAGCTCCAAGTAGCGCAGTTTAGGAACCCTGGCTCCAAATATGATCTATACCAGAGCAAATCCTGACCCAAAACCTACAGAGCCTGTATACGACCCCAAGAAGATTCTACGTAGGACTAGAGAGCAAGCACTAGACCCTTTCTACTACTTGGACAAAATATTGTCCTTACCCAAAGATGGCGCATAGAGCATTGATGACCTTGAGTTCGATGAATTATTTGAGCAAACCCTTTTCAGGTCTAAGTTAAAAACCAGCTTGGACGAGACTTTTTTCGACCCGAAGAAATTGCAAGCCCTGATATCAATTAATATCCCTCAAAATTTGAATCCTCACAGAGCCATGGCCACCAGATTCGCCCCCCTCATTCTGCCAACCCAACTACATGACTTGCCTCAAAATTATAGCCAGAGAATCAGGCTCTATGACGCTGAAGGAAGTGTATCCGCCTAGAGGCACCTAGACTGGTTTAATGATTTCATTGACCTGGAGGAGGTGGACTATGTAGATGAAAAAATGAGGTTGTTTGTGCAGAGCCTTTCAGGAGATGTATGAAAATGGTTCAAATCCCTCCCGCTCGCGAGCATTCAAGACTTCGCCGCATTTGAGATATCTTTCCTGAATAAATGGGGGGACAAGGAAAACCCTTTGTAGCTATTAACAAAGTACAATAATATGAAGAAATCATTGGAAGAGACAATGCATGAATTCTCATCCCGTTTCTTGAAGGTGTACATCTCAATCCCTGTAGAAGTCAAGCCGCCTCCCGGGGCTGTGCAGTTGCGGTATGCTGAATCCTTCGACAATGATTTCACCCTGTTGTTAAGAGGAAGAAGATCAACAAACCTAGATGCTATAATGAGTAATTCTACCGAGGTCGAAGTAAACATGATGGCATCGGGGAAGATCAAACAGAGATTCAACAGAGGAGATAAGAAGCCTCAAGGAGATGCACAGTCATCGACATCTCAGTCCTCAGATGAAAATTTCGATTTGATGATGAAGACGATGGAGAAAATGATGGAAATAATGTCCATGGGAAATAGACCCACTGCCCAAGAACATAACGACCCATTGCCCATAAATCAGAACCTCATAAGGGTTCAAGTTCCTCAGATCAAATAGAGGGAACCAAGGGAGCAGAGAGATCAAGGCGACCAATAGACAAGACCTCCATTCCAAAACAACTACATGGACAAAGACTTCGACTAGGCGTTCGAAGACCAGATGCATTGTTGCAATGACAAAAACCTACATGTGTTCAACAAAGAGCGAGCATGATCGATACATGAGAAAAAATGACGAATTCATGTTGGAGATGGACGATGATATGATACTCAAAACAGATGATGCACCGTCCTGGGAGATAGAGGAGTTCAGAAAAGGCTATCAGAATGCCATCATGCAGTTCCAAAAGAAATATAACCTCTGGAGAAAAGACGTGCCTGTCGAGCTGCAACAAATGAACCCCATGAGGAAACCTTCGACGGACACCTGTTCCACAAGCCGAAAGAAGCTGGAAAACCCACCCAAGGACTCAGCTGAAAAGATGAATTAAAAGGAGGAGGCCCCAAGGAAAGTGCTGGAAACAAGCTGGGAAGCGCACAGAAAAGAGGTAGAGAAAGTGTTTCCCCCTTTCAATTTTGAACATGAGATGGCCAAAATCAAAATCTTTGTCCCATTCAACGAACTTATTAGAAAAGGCGAGTATCAGGAGCAAATCATTAAAATGCTAAAAATGGGAGGGACCCTCGATACTTTGAATATCCAAGATGACCACCCCGCTATCCTTTTTGGTTCGCATGTTGAAGAGACAAATGATACTGAGGACGTCCTTATGTTCTACGTTAGTCTAAAGGTCCATGACATGAACCTGCATAACGCCATGCTGGATTTCGACGCGTCGCACAACCTCATGCCAAAGGTGATCATGGATGAATTGGGTTTGGATATAACCAGGCCATACAAATACCTTTTCTCTTTTGATTCAAGGAAAGTCAAGTGTTTGGGCCTCATCAAAGACCTAGTTGTGTCATTGGCTCAAATCCCCTCAAATAACATGTTTATGGACGTAGTCGTCATGGACATACCCCAAAATTTCAGCATGATGCTATCAAGTCCGTGGGATACAAAGTTAAAGGGCACTTTGCATATGGATATGCCATACGCCACCATCCCTATTTTTGGCCATGACAGACGGCTATACAGAGAAGTGTTGCTGAAACAGATGGTAAGCAGCAAGACGTAGCCAAATAACCATCCTATATACGTCATCGACACTAAGGTTGGTTCTTCTATATTCTACAATGACTTGAGTTTCGAAGAGGAAGAGCCGACAACCATCATGACAGTTGATGAGAAAACCGCACGGGAAACAACAGAGTGCACCGATCCAAAAGACCACGCAGAAAATGGGGTGTGGAACATGAGTTTCGACAGCATGGTCAACAAAGAAGGGACTGGTGTCGGCGTATGGATAAGTCCTCCTGAGGTCGACACAAAGCCGTGTTCATACAAAATCACATTTGAATGTACAAACAACATGGATGAGTATGAAGCACTAATCTTGGGCTTACAAGTTTTGAAATAATTGGGCACGCAAAGGATAGCAGTGCACGAAGATTCTGAGCTGATCATAAATCAAGTAAAGGGCGTATATTAGACCAAACAACCTAGGCTGAGAGCGTACAAAAATTTGGTGTTGGATCTCCTCGAAGGATTTTTAGAGTATGACCTATCTACTATCCCCAGAGAGTAAAATCAGATCGTTGATACATTGGCCACCTCAACCTCGATTTTTAAGATCCCCATATTCCCAAACAAAAAATATGAAATCGAGGTCAATCACATGCCGACAATGCTTGATAATATTAAACATTGGCAAGTGTTTGATGACGACAAGAAGTTGGAGAGATTCCTCCTTATGCGCGACGAGTTCACCAATACAAACATTGACGAGGAATGTTGTTGCGACGAAGATGAGAGCGCGGATGCGTGTAGTAATGACGACCCTTTCCAAAACCTGATCGTGGTAAGGGACATAATCCAACTGAAAAATAACATCATCCCAAAGGGGTTAGTGTCGTTGGAAAAGACGTTTGACGAGAATGAAGTGGCAAGAAACCCCAAGATCACTGCAATCACAGAAGACGTGGAAGACTGCAACATCGAGACCGAGGACAACCCAAAGATGATCAAATTATCGAAAATGCTCAGTCTATAGTTCAAGCAATAATACGTCAAACTCATGAAGGATTTCCCCGACGTGTTCATGTGGAGCTACAATGATTTGAAGGTGTATGACACTAAAGTGATCCAACATGTCATCCTCTCAAAGAAGACCAGAAGCCCTTCAAACAGAAACTGAGACGAATAAATCCCTTGCTACTGTCGTTGATCAAAAAGAGGTAAATAAACTCTTTGAAGCTAAAATTATCGTTTCTTTGTGATTCTCTAAATGGGTAGCTAATTTGGTGCCTGTAAGAAAGAAAAGCGGCGAGATAAGACTGTGTGTAGATTTCTGGAATCTAAACAAGGTGTCTCTCAAGGATCATACCCTCTCTCCAAAATGGACTATATCCTGCAAAAGGTGGTGGGGTCTCAGAAGATGTCCATGATGGATGGTTTCTCAGGTTATAACTAGATCATGGTTCACCCAGACGACAGAGAATAAACAAATTTCACAACTCCATGGGGAACGTTCATGTATGCCAAGATGCCTTTCGGTCTGATGAACGTCGATGCCACTTTCCAGAGGGAAATGGACATAACATTTGCCAATGAAAAGGACAAGTTAATTGTAATCTACCTGGATGACATCACAGTATACTCTACCTCCAACAAGAAACACCTCGAGCACCAGAAGAAAGTATTCCAGAAGTGCAGGAAGTTCGGCATATCGCTAAATCCAAAGAAATAACATTTCGGGGTGGAAGAGGGGAAGTTGTTAGGACACATTATCTCCAAGGAAGGAATTAATATACCCCAGCATGGTTGAAGGGATCCTGGAGATCGACACCCCGCACAGTAAAAAAGAAGTGCAATCCTTCCTAGGAAAAGTGAACTTCTTGAGGAGATTCATCCCGAACCTAGCCGAAATCATAAAGAACATAACCTGCATGCTCAGGAAGGGAAACAAGATCAAGTGGAACCCGGAGGCCAAGAAGTATTTTGAAGATATCAAAGTGGTGATGACTAAAGATTTTGTGCTAGCCAACCCAGACTTTACGAAATATTTCATCTTGTTTTCATTCGCCTTAGAACACACTATTGTCGGCATGCTATTGCAGAAAGACAAGCAGGATTTCAAAAAATCCATAGCCTATTTCAGCCAGACACTGTGTGATTCTCCACTAAGGTATGAAACTATGGAAAAACAGGTGTACGCCTTAGTGAAATATTTGAAAGAATTCAGGACATACATATTGCACTCCCATGTCATCGCTTATGTGCCCAACAACTCATTAAAGGATATCTTAACTCAACTTGACTCGGAAGGAGAGGAGAGGAAAGTGGATAGCGACCATGCTGGAATACGATCTTGAGATCAAGCCTACGAAACTGATCAAGGGTCAGGGCCTTGCGAAGTTAATGGCGCAGTTGGAATGCGACGTTGTAGGAATGAATTTCATTGTTGATCTATCAAAATTCCCTCAAGAAGAAAAAACTACGTAGGTGTCTCAGGAGTTCATTGATTCGCCATGGTATGTGGACATCATCTATGCGTTGGAGAATATCCAGGCCCCTCTAGGTGAAAGTAAGACTAAGGCCAGATTTCTCAAGCTTAAAGCAGTCAAGTACTGCATCCTGGACAATTCACTCTACTGGAAGGACCCTGGGGGTATATTTATGAGCTGCTTACTGGAAAATGATGCGAAGCGGGCCATACAATAATTTCACAAAGGTGATTGTGGAGGAAACCACTACTGGAAAACCACTGCGCACAAAATCCTGAGGGCAGGTTACTATTGGCCTATGTTCTTCGTTAACGTGTACAAAGAGATCTCCAATTGCTAGGAATGCCACATTTTCGACGGAAGAAGAAAGCTGCAGCCCCTGTCACTAAAGTCGATATCAGTTGAAGCACCTTTCATGCAATGGGGTCTAGATTTCATAGGGGAAATAAATCCACCATCCTCTGTGCAACACAAATGGATACTCATGACCACTGACTACTTCATGAAATGGATAGAAGTAATCCCCACGAGGCAAGCTACCGACGCAGTCATCATCTAATTTCTGGAGACAAACATTTTGTCAAGATTTGTATGCCCCATCAAGATCATAACAAATAATGTGGCTGTGTTTAATTCCAAGAGGATGGAAAATTTTTGTCAGGATTACAATATAATCTTGGGGAATTCCACGACGTACTATCTGCAATGCAACGGGTTAGCAGAATCCTCAAATAAGAGCCTAACCAGGATCATCAAAAGACTCCTGCAAGACAACAAGAAAACCTGGCATAAAAATCTTATCTACGCATTGTGGGAAGATCGAGTTACCACCAAGAATTCTATATAAACATCACCTTTTCAAATCATTTATGGCGCAAACGCAATCTTCCCTACTTCACTGGGGTCGCCAGTCAGAAAGATGTTGCAAGAACAGGAGGCTGAGCCAAATGATGCGCAAAGGAGGGTAAACCAGTTAATTCACACACAATAGGCGCGAGAACAGGTGTATAATCAATCGCAACTCCATCAGGAGAGGATGAAGAAAGATTTCGACAAGAATTCTAAGTAGGAAGATTTTCAGGTAGGGGAGATGGTGCTAATATGGGACGCGAGAAATGAATATAAGGGGAAACACGGAAAGTTCTACCACCTTTGGACAAGTCCATCCAGAATTAGCGCGTATTTCAGAAACAATGCTTATTTCTTGGAAAGGATAAATGGAGAATGCCTTGGTTGGGGGCCTGTAAATGCCAGGTTCCTCAAGCATTATCTAATGAAATAAAATTTGTTTAAGTCATTTGTCAATGTAAATAGTCGTTTTATTTTTGCATCGAGTCATTAGGTCAGCGGAAAATTGAAGCACGAAGTGAAGGCCCTAAGTTTATGTTGAGTTTTTAGAAGTTGCGTCGATAGGTTTAGGTTGTGTTTTTGTTATTTTCTTTACAATGCCAAAGAGTCGAAATAAGGACCAATGGTCAGGCACCTGGTCTACTGTTCTTTTCTACCTCGCGGGGAGGATAGCATCCCCGTTGGAGCCAGATGTTAGCGCCGCCATTTTTCTTTCCATTTAGAGTCGGTTTTAGTTGGGGTATGGCCCATGCACCCAAACATGTGAAGTTAGGTATGTAGCACCGTGGGGGTCGAAGTTAGCAAGTGGTCGGTTGGCCCTTGGAAATGGGAAGGGATGTCAGAGTTGAAACATGCGTAAGTGGTACGGGTATGTCTTTTCCAAAGAGTCAAGTCTTGTTAAGAAATCAGTCTCTACGTGCCCTAGGTCGAGTCAAGTAGTTAATGGAAGTCACATCGGCAAGTGAAACAATTATTATCAATTCATCATGAAGGTCGAGGGAATGAAAAATCGCGGTGTTCGTATCATGCATGCCTTGCAACCCTTATCGTTTGTGTTCTACATGCGGGGATGTGCCATGGAAAATTTGCAATTTGATTCAAAACATCTCGTCGCCATGAATTCATTGTTCTCCAACATGATCCGTCCTTCTGCCCGACTTGTTATAAATTTCAGATGCTCGACACCCATTTTAGTCATGAAACCAGGTTCACACTCTGTTTGCAATTTCCCTTGCCAGTTCAGGTTGATAAAAATTCCCTCCATGTGCATTTGTCGGATACACCGCACGCATAATACATACTGGTATCGCCATGGTGACCTCCAAAAGCATAAGGAAAGGGACAAGGAGCAACAGAATTGCCAGGTCCAAGATTCAAAACGACTGGGAGTTGTTCTCACCTATAGCAGGCATTCCCAAGGACGCGAAAGGAGTTATTCCTTTACCCACAGAGATGATCAAATCAAACCGCGCAGAACCTAAAGAAAAAAGAATTTCGCAGGGAGGAAAGATAGTAGAAGCCATGTCTCCCCAACAACAAATACCTCAGAGAAGGGGCAGGCCAAGGAAGAACAAGGAAGCTGAGGAAGCCCGAGTTTCAGAAGAGCCGCGTGCCAGATCGGTGGCCGAAGAACTACTCATGCGTTCCATCCGGCTAGAGCTCGCTGGAGGATTGAGTTGTGAAAGCAAGAGAAGAACAAGGGAAATGGATACCATAGGAGAGAATGATCAGGAGCCATCTCAGCAATTAAAGCAGGCAAAGTTGGTTATCGTTGAAATCTACTAGGAAAACATGGAGTTGAGGCAGCAGCTAGTGACAACAACTATGGAAGCGTCAACAGCGCAAGGTCGCGAAGGGAACATGGCATGTCTAAAAAGATAGCTCAGAGAGGTGCAAGACACCATTGTACAGCTGCGAGAAGCACAGAGGTTGTCGGAGGAAAGGCATACAAATAATTCTAGGGAATATGAAGCGGCCAGGAAGGAATCCCGTGCAGCTCTTGCCAGCGCGCAAAAAAAAACAAGTTTAGCTAGTTTTCGTCTCTGCATCCGCAAACATAAGACAAATCTTGGAAGTTTTGAAGGACACGTTTCCCTAAAGAACTCTACCATTTTGATAATGGTTGTGACCATCAAATAAGCACTTGCCATGCACACTTTTCCCAACAAATGAGCGCGCGACATAAATCAAAGATGTTATAGAAGATAGTGAGTTCCTGGCAGACACCTGTCCACTCAGACATCTGATCGAAGGGAAATACTGACACATATTTTCCTCATATCGAGACCTGACTGATGACCAGACCCTCGTGGAAAATTTGCGAACAACCATGTGTAAACATACATGATTATTGTCTATTTTTGGAAAACACCATGCAAAGAGTCTCTAACGCATACCACTCAGTTTCCTAGTTTTAGAGCTAGCAGTTAGAAAAAAGGGTAGCCCAAGTGACGTGCTCGTTTATATATTTCATCTTTTCGATGTAAGCTAGGTTGGTTGGCAAAATTGGTAGACGATAACTATTGTATGTAATTTGATTTTTTGACCGAAACTTAATGTAAAGGTCCTGCAACTTGATGAAAATATTCTAATTGTGGCAGTCAGATTTATTGTGCCTCTTTCTTTGCATATGTGCTTCCTGTCATCTTTATTCATATCTTTTTTTGTCTACTTCGGAACGAATTTTTGAACCTGTGGATTCGTTGTGTAGCACCACTTAGACAAAACGTTTTCTTCTAAAAGCTAACTCTGAATTTGCTCGTAGCGGTGTTCCGAGTTACTTCCTGTTTTTTCTCCCCCGCCACACATTACAATTTTACACTGAATATTGTTGCTCGCTTAGCCTTATCCTCTTAAGTCTAGTCACCAATTCATTTGTCTCTGTCATTTCCTCGAATCGACTCCATAGCCCATCTCTTACTTTCTTGCACCAATATAACTAGAACCCATTATATCAAAGGTGTTGAATCTAGCCATAGTTTTTAAAGCCATATCCCGCGCAGAGATCGTGCCCCCCCCCCCGAGAGAGACCTCTCCAGATCCGAAAGGCTATTTTCGGGTCTCAAAGTTGGTTGAAAAAGTTTCCTTCGTTGTCTTCTTATCAGTGGAATAGATTTATGGAGTGATAACACTATGTATATTCATGTCCCTAAGGAAAAGAGGAAAAAGATGGAACCCTTAGGCAAGAAAGGGGTTTCTTTGGGGTACAATGAGAACTCCAAGGCTTACAGGATTTATGTACCAGGTCAGAGGCAAATAGATGTAAGAAGAGATGTGACTTTCCATGAGGAAGCCACATTTAAGAAATCTAGAGAACTTCAGCAGGAATCAGAAGAAGTTCAACCAACTTCACTCTCTTCTGAAAATGAAGAGTCAAATGATCAGAGGGAGGAACCTCGTGTAGGGCCAAGTAATGAGCCCCTAGAACTTGTTGAAGTGTTAGAAAGAAATCTTGAAGAACCTCCATCCAAAAGGGATCCAGGGTGGCTTAAAGAAATAATGCAGGAAGCAGAAAGGATAGTTGCTCCCAAAGGAACTTTCAGGGAAAGGAAGAGGCCTCATAGGTTTGGAGGCTATGTTGCACTGATGAGAAGCATCAGTGATGATGAACCTTATTCATTTGAAGAAGCAGATAAATTACAAGTATGGAAGGATGTCATGCTTGAGGAATACAGGTCTATTATAAATAACAATGTTTGGGACATTGTGCCAAGGCCAAAAGACAAATCAATGGTTTCTTCCAAATGGATCTATAAGATCAAACATGCAGCTGATGGAAGTGTGGAAAAGTTCAAAGCAAGATTTGTAGCCAGAGGCTTCAATCAGAAAGAAGGAATCGACTATGAAGAGACTTTTTCCCCTGTAGCCAGGTATGGAGATATATTGCAAAATTTCCAGGTTAAAGGCAACCAGTGCTACCAAACGAGCAATTTTTGCACTTTGCTACCAAATCTGAGAATACCCTTTAAAAGGGTACTATATACTTACCCCATATTCACAAATTGCAAGTCTTTAACACTACAAGTTCATAACGGTCCATAAACGGAACAAGACAACAACTAGATATGGAGGTTTTATTTCAAACAACATGCCTCTTATAATGTAAAGACAGAATAGTAGATAATCTTGAAAATGCATGGAGATATATTGCAAATTTTCCAGGTTAAAGGAAACCAGTGCTACCAAACAAGCAACTTTTGCACTTTGCTACCAAATCTGAGAATACCCTTTAAAAGGGTACTATATACTTACCCCATATTCACAAATTACAAGTCTTCAACACTAAAAGTTCATAACGGTCCATAAACGGAACAATACAACAACTAGATATGGAGCTTTTATTTCAAACAACATGCCTCTTATAATGTAAAGACAAAATAGTAGATAACCTTGAAAATGCTTGGAGATATATTGCAAATTTTCCAGGTTAAAGGCGACCAATGCTTCCAAACGACCAACTTTTGCACTTTGCTACCAAATCTGAGAATACCTTTTAAAAGGGTACTATATACTTACCCCATATTCACAAATTGCAAGTTCTCAACACTACAAGTTCATAACGGTCCATAAACAGAACAATAATAATATCTCCATAAAAATATGCTTCGTTCTTTAGTTTCCCATTGACCTCCTTCCTTGCATTCTACATAGTGCCCAGAATATGGTTGTATTGATCTCAATATGCATCATACAATTTCATGAATAAAAAAATTTGAAAAACTTATTACAGTTGAAGTCCATAAATATTTCCTTCATGGCTTTATTCTAATAAAGTCTTGTTTCTACCCATGTTCAGGGAACAATAGGCACTTTCTTTAATTAAAGAATATTAATATACATAAACAATCATAAAAATATAAAAGATAGCCAATGTACATTGATTAACATAATTCAGGTTAAGGGTGCCAATGGAAATATTTCTATTCATTATGAACCCAACACACAGTGGAAAAAAAGTACTCAATCACTTTCAACAATTCTCAAATGAAACTTTAACAAAGACTACTCTGTTCAATGTACATCAACGTATGGTCTAATGGTAAGGTAGAGCGCTTTTCATAATGATGAACCAGGTTCAAACACCAGGCAGGCATGCTCCCCATCATAACATAGTTGACGAAATCTTTCCAAAGTGTGAGGTCATGTTAATGCAATAAACACTGGTTTCATGCTAATGTGGAGGTGTTGTTAATGGTGGGCACCATGCTAATGCAGTCTTTGCAGATGAGGGCAGGTGCAAGTCCTAGGCAGATTTGGTAAATATATACCCCTCAATTGTGAGTTCATAGAAAGGTCACCATGTGGTAAAGCTGATATCGTAACGAGTTGTATACCCTCTCCAGTCAAAAAGGGGTTCATCGACCTCCAAAAAAAAATGATTCCACTTGATACCCCATCATAATGGGGTTGACCAAGTCTTTCTGAGGTGTGAAATCGTATTAATGCAATAAACATTCCTTTCATGCTAATGCATAGGTGTTGTTAATGTTGATCCTCATGCTAATTCTTTGCAAATGAGGATGAGTGCAAATCGTGAGTGATTTGATAGAGCAGATGACCCTCAGTCGTGGCTTCATAGCCAAAGGTCATCGTGTTGTGAAGCTGATATTATAAGGATTTTTGTAGTGTTGTGAAGATGATATTATAATGAGTTTTGTAACCACCAGTGAAAAGGGGTTTACCAATGTCACTGGTTTACCAACCCAAACAAAGTGAATGACTCCACTCAATACCACCGTCGTGTACATGTCATAAAAAAAATTGAAAAACTTATTACAGCTGAAGTCTATAAATATTCCCTTCATGGATTTATTCTAATAAAGTCTTATTTCTGCCCATGTTCAGGGAACAATAGGCACTTTCTTTAAGTAAATAATAATAATATATAGAAACAATCCTAAAAATATAAAATATAGCCAACGTACATTGATTAACATAATTCAAGTTAAGGGTGCCAAAGGAAATATTTCTATTCATTATGAACCCAACACATATTGGAAATGAAGAGGTGTTGTTAATGTTGATCCTCATGCTAATTCTTTACAAATGAGGATGAGTGCAAATCGTGAGTGATTTGACAGACTAGATGACCCTCAGTCGTGGCTTCGTATCCAAAGGTCGTCGTGTTGTGAAGCTGATATTATAAGGAGTTTTGTAGTGTTGTGAAGATGATATTATAAGGAGTTTTTAAACACCAGTGAAAAGGGGTTCACCAACCTTACTGGTTTACCAACCCAAACAAAGAGAATGACTCCACCCAATACCACCGTCATGTACATGTCAAAATTTTAGCATATGAATATCCCTTGTTTTCTATTCAAGAGTCAGAAAATATAAAATCCATAAATGACAAAAGTCAAAACAACACTACCACCCTTTCATGGAAAAAATGAAAGAATTAGATGAGATGGTAGCTAGTTAACTAGTACCCAAAGATTTAACAATATGGTCTTCCTGCTTTAACTGAATGGAGTGGATTCAAGGATTGTCTCTTAAACTCACTTTATGGCTAAGAAGTTACTATGTTCTACAGTGAACTCCAACAAAATCGCCCGAAATTGCATCTGTCAATAAATGTTAGTCACTTTGCAGCTGATTGCCTGACTCTATGTCCAAAGTGGTGTGACCATGCATAATCTTTGAAGGTAGGTTTGTGCGATTCCAAGGTCCTCAAAATGGTTCTTATGGAGGGAAACACCCTAGACTTGAAAGTCTCGTAATCATGCCTAGATAATGCATAGCTTCCATAGTGATCTCTTGTGGGAAGCATTTAAGCATCAACAAAACAACAATTACAATATGATCATAGTCAACAATGTAAAGATACTTGCATACAAGTAAAACAAAAGAAGAGCATGCAATCACATGAATGTAAATATACTTGCATACAACACATGTAGAGAAAGTATGCAAGCATGAGATGAGGAGTGTGCCCATATTATTATGGGAGTGTGCATATATATTTGTAAGAGGATCTTGGATAAGGGCCACATCAACTATGTGCATGGAGA
>ML832380.1:84981-114072 GCA_009831015.1 Picea engelmannii | reverse complement strand
AATCTCCACATATTGTTGTCTTGATGTAATATTATTGGACACAAAATTGCTATAGAGTTGGTTTTTCCATGTAGAAAATTTGTGGTTTGTTTTGATTCATTCATGTAGTATTATATGGTTTACAAAATACATGTTTGACTAGGTTGAGGTCCCGAGTTTGAATAACAAAAACACAAATTATATATGCAATGTAATGATTGAATAAATACCCAAATTATATGTGCAACCTAATGGTTGAATGTGACGAGTTGGAAATAGAAAAACACCCATGTGTGTGTGTGTGTGTGTGTGTGTTTGTGTGTGATAATACATTACAACTCACATATTACTTGTTCTTCCATGGATAATGGTTGTCTAATGAGTTGGAAATGAAAAACAACTAGTATTAATCAATGACGATCCATTAACATAGTGCATGTAATATAAGATTCCACCGAGTTTTTTTTCTTTCGTTAACATTGACATAAATAGTGTACATAGACCAAGATAACCGAATAGAGAAAGCACTCGTGACAAGGGTATGTTAGGATGGCGTGAATTGGCATACAATCCTCATTGAATCTAAAATAATGCTTGGCCTTTTATTTGACTCATAATTTCAAATGTCACTAATTGTTAATGTTTTCAAAATCTCTCACATTGTCATACTATATTGTATCCAAGTACTTATCAATATTATATCTGCAACAAAACACAATAATGGATAAAGAATCAACATAATGAGTATGCAATGTATTTTGTGACTTCAAAGGATCTATTGCATAATGAAAATAACGACAATACAATATGTTGTTATCACAAACATAGAGCCATCTTAACTTCAAATCTCTCAAGTGCAAAAATGAATCAAATCCTTGGAGGCGAAACCATTTTTGAGGAAGGCTTGCACCTTGACTGATTTGATCCCTTTTGGTGCTTTATAGATCCAAAGTTAAGATGGATCTATGTTGGTTCTAGTATTCTCACATTCATACTTCATGGTGCCCATGCATTATTGTCACTACTAACCATGAACCAATCTAGAAATTGACCAAATCAACATTGTGAAGAAGAAATCACAAACCTTGGATGAAAGATAGATGGATGTAGGTGAGCATAGAGGTTAGTTAGCAAGTTAAGAATCCATCACTCATCATGCATTTACTAGACTTTAGATGCTTGAGAGTCAAGTATTGTTCTTGCAAGGAATTCCCAAGAAGAATACAATATATTGGGCTCTTTTTTCCCACATTGAAGTGAACTAGAGGAAGGAATATCCATGAGGGACTACTGAACAAAGAAAGGGAAGATATTCCTTGTGTTGTGTGGGCCATTGGAAGAGAGTGGTACAATTGTTTGATGGTTGAATGAGATGCTTGGAGTGCTCTATAATGAATAGATTCACTGCAAATGAGAGAAGATGGGTTGGGTTTATAGAGATAGAACCTTATAGCTCGGTTTCTTCACTTTGGTGGCCTCACAGCTTGATTTGGAGGTGATATCTACACTAGAAATCCATGGTTGGGTGGAAAATGACGCGTATGTAGCTAGATTTTTGGACCAACTTTTGTTAGAAGATAAGTTCTCTATCATTGTTTATGAATATGCAAATTAATGTTATTTTTTGCAATGGAATTCGTCCTATTTCCACAAGAAGGCCTCAAGGAACATGTGTTGGAAGGTTCGTAAAGAAAGAAAGAAAATAGTAGTGGGAGAGGACGTAGCCATTGGTTTGATCCTAGAGATTTTGGGTAGAATGGAAGTCGGGCACTTCTATGGAAAAAATGTGAGCCCCAATTTCTTAATGAAATGGCTAGATGAAAATTAGGTGGAGGTCCTGGGGTATTGACTGGTTTTCCACACTTTAACGTGGGGTTGGATTTATTTTAAATTTTGTTCAAAAGAGGATATCGAAGAAATTTTCAGTAGGACATGGGGATGGGGTCCTTCGGGGCTCGTTCTCAAAGAATGGGTCATAAACTTCGACCCTGCAAGGGACCCTCTGACGCCTTCTAACGTGTGGGCCATCCTTTCTAACTTGTTGTTGGTTCTCTGGTAGGAGGAGTGTATGAAGGAAATAGGAAATTCAATTGGAAGGTTATGTAGTTTTGAATTGGATGGGGACACCAAAATGGATAGGTGGTGGGCTTGGCTGCAAGTAGAGGTTAATCCACATGATGGTTTATTGGATGATATTGATTTGGTGTGGGCCACTTTCTCATGGAACCAGTGTATTGATTATTGGCAAGTTCCTTTTAGATGTTTTGGTTTCCACGAGGTGGGACATCTCCAAGCATAATGTTGTAGATCTCCATCTCAATTCTCATCATTCAAAAAGATATGGAAAAGGAAGGCTTATGTTGAAAAGGGTTCGAATGTAGATGTAGTGAGGAGTCTCAGAATTGTAAGGTCAAGCGAAGTAACTCTTACGAAGCCACTCCATCTGAGGTCGAAATGGAAGCAAAGGATGGTAATATTTGGATCCCAACTCTTTATTTCTCTAAAAAGTCTATTGAAGGAGTTTATTGTACAGAAAATCATGCATGCATGATTGTTGTTCAAAATATGTCAAGTGTTAAGTCCCTGCCATTTTCCCCCTCTGACAAGGAATTGAAGCCTCCTAAAGTGGAGTTTCCTTTTCCTTTGAACGTTGTGGGTTCTCACACCCCACACCCCTCTGTCTAGAGAAGATGGAGCCTCTCAAATGGAACCATGTCAAGTGTCCTCCATTCCCCTCTTTGTTGACTTATATGTCAGTTCCTTGCCAAAGCCATCTTTGAAATTTGACTACATGCTAAGCTCTAAGGTCAAGAATGGGTCTTTAGGAGATTGTGGAGGAGGTTTTTCTTTTGAAAAGACCCTTGCGAGGGGCGGGGTGGGAAGAAAATATTTGTTATCTTTAGCTCAAATCCAAGCGAAGAAAGAGGTCAGGACTGGTAAAGAGTGAACCATTGTGTGGACCCTTAGAGCGAGGATGGCGTAATCAAAAGTCGCTCAACGATTTTTCTCTAATACAATGCACGTGGGTTTGGGGATTCCCACAAATTATTAGCCCTCAAAAATCTTGTGCAGATGCATGGGTAATATGTCTTATTCATTCAAGAAGCTATGTGTTCTACGGATAATGTCGAAGATGTTGTTCGAGCATGGTTAAAGGATTGGTCCTTTTGTCCATTAGATTTAGTAGGGTTATCGAGGGGCTTGCTTACGACATGGAGCTTGCGATTAAAGGCCTATTTCGTTAATAAGATCCCTTATGGAATTGTGGTTGACTTGGAAGATCGAAGCTTAAACTCATTATTCATGGTGGTCATTGTTTACGGTCCATATGCAGACATAATCCCCTTTTGGGAGGGTTTGAGCTTGTTGGGGTAGCTAGAAGCCCCGAATGTCATTCTTGGGGGTGATTCGAATTTTACTCTATTGCTTCGGGAAGTATGGGGTGGTCATCCTCATAAGGATTCCTAGGAAGGTATTTTTGCTCACTGGATTTATGATATTCATCTGGTTGATGTGGAACCCCCAAAGTTATCTTAGACTTGGATGGAATAGGCGCAAAGGGGATAAGTTGGTGGAAAAATAGCTAGATAGATTCCTTGTTTCTGAGTATTTACTTTTAAATCCCTGGACTTTTTCTTCCTGGGTGTCAGCAGGGGGTTTATTAGACCATATGCCAATTCTTTTGAAAGTTGTAAAGAGTGGAAAAAAACCACCATCCCCTCTGAAATTCAATGAGAATTGGTTGCAGGAGGAGGAGTTCAAAAATATGATAAAGGAATCTTGGTCGGATTTGGAAGTTGAGAGCGAGAACTCATATATGTCACATTTTGTTCAAAACCTTGAAAAAAATTATGTTTTCTCCAAATCTTGGGCGTTATCATTTAATGAAAAATCTCATCAAGCCTTGAAGGAAATTGAGGTAAGGCTTGAGATTTTGTTGGTGGATAAGCTGGCACGGTCCCTAATGTCAAAAGAAGAAGACTCACTATGTGGATTATTGAAGAAAAAGCAGGATATGCTAGCATTGGAATAAGCAAATTGGTGTCTTAAAAGCCGAGCTATTTGGCTAAAAGAAGGCAACAATAACACAAAATATTTTCACATGTATGCGCAGCACCACAAGAATCTAAACTTAATTGGCGAAATAAAAAGTCAAGAGGGGGAGGCAATATCCTCTCATGAAGACATTGCAATAGCAGGTAAATATTATTTTTAGTCTTTTTAAGGAAAGGGCAGGGTGCCCCATTGCTGAGATTTTAAAAGTGATCGAACTATTCCCTAAATCAATTACGGGCGAAAAGAATGAGTCTTTGAAATTGGATATATCCAAAAGTGAATTTCACTCAGCCTTTTGGCTTTCCAGAAAAGTAAAAGTCTGGGTTCGGACAACATGACTGTTGATTTGTTTTTTTAGGTTTTTATGAGTTGTTAATGGAGGATTTGCTCAAAGTGATTAAATAATCACAACAATCGGGTAAAGTCTTAGGCTCTTTTAATAAGACGTTTAGAGCCCTTATCCCAAAGAAAAAATAAGTCATCTCTTTTGAGGATTTTCTCCCAATTTCTTGTTGTAATATGATTTACAAGATTATCTCTAAGGTCATCACAAATAGGGTAAATCCTATTCTTTACTACATTATCTCGGAGGAACAATTCATATTTCAGTTCAAAAGACAAATTCACGATGTTGTCTCTTTAGCTCAAGAAGCTTTACACTCGATAAAGACCTGAAATATCTCTTCAATTGTCCTGAAGCTAGACCTCTCCAAATCCTATGACAAACTCAGCTGGGTTTTCCTTAGATTATCCTTAATTCAAATGGGGATGAACCTCGAAATGGTAAATTGGATAAGGGATTGTATTGAATCAGCTTCTTTTGCAGTGCTTATTAATGGTTCCCCCTATTAGTTTTTTCATTCGTCGAGAGGCTGTCATCAGGGCTGTCCCTTGTGCCCGTTTCTTTTCCTTATTGTGGCATAAGGATTAATCAAGATCATACAAAATGCCAAGAGAAGTGGGATCCTCAAAGGAATAAAAATTTATGAGTCTGGAATCTTATCTCATCTTTTCATCGATGACGTTATGCTCTTTGGTGCAGGTTCATGGTAGGAATTTCAGGTCATAAAATATATTGTGTCTTTGTTTTGCTTAGCTACAAGAATGGAAATAAATTTGTCAGAGTCTTCTTTCAGAGTAAATGCTTTGAAAGAGGAGACTCTAGCCTCTTTATCTATAATGTCGTCCTTTGCAACATCATATCCAGATGTTGGTTTAAAATATTTGGGTTTCCAATTAAATTAGAATGCCTATGTGTATGAGGATTGGTTGTGGTTATATAAAAATATCCAAGCTCGAATTGATTTGTGGGTAAATAGATGGAATTTGAGAGGAGGGTGATTGGTCCTAATAAAGTCAATTTTGTGCAACATCCTGGTATACTGGGCCACAATCGAAAAAATTGCCAAAGGTATTATGTTAAAAATCAAGAAATCTTGCTTCCAGTTTCTGTGGTCAAGGAAGAAGGAGGCAAAAGGAATCCCCCTCGTCAGATGGTTGAGATTATCAATGCCAAATGAGCTGAGAGGTTGGGAGATCAAAAACCTTGTATGGTTTGGGTAGGCGCTGGCAGCAAAAACCCTGTGGAGGCTCATTCACAACTGGATGCTTTGGGGAAGAGTAATGATTTAAAAATATTTGGCAAGGAAGACTTTTGAAGAATGGTTTAGAATGCCAAGGAAATCAATGTCAATTAACTCGATTGGATGGAACGAAATGGTTGACGCTTTTTCAGTGATATGTAATTGGACGGTGTGGAAATTTGGAGATGGGAGGAAAATCAGAATAGGTGAAGATCTGTGAGAAGGCTCAGACGAAGCCTATAAACTATCATAGAAGCTAGTTGCAAAACTTAATAACTCTAGAATTTTCTACCTATGGGATGTTGTTTCCCAAGGCATGGATGCAACAGGTCTATCCGTGTGGACATCGACAGATGAGCTAGGCCTTGAAGAAGGCCTGGTTTGGGTAGGCGCTGTCAACAAAAACCCTATGGAGGATCATTCACAATCGGATGCTTTGGAGAAGAGTAATGATTTCAAAATATTTGGCAAGGAAGACTTTTGAAGAATGATTTAGAATACCAAGGAAATCAATGTCAATTAACTCGATTGGATGGAATGCAATGGTTGACGCTTTTTCAGTTCTAGGTAATTGGACGATGTGGAAAGTTGGAGATGGAAGGAAAATCAAAATAGGTGAAGATCTGTGGGAAGGCTCAGATGAAGCCTATAAACTATCATAGAAGCTAGTTGCAAAACTTAATAACTTTGGAATTTTCTACCTGTGGGATGTTGTTTCCCAAGGCATGGATGCAACAGGTCTATCCGTGTGGACATCGATAGATGAGCTAGGCCTTGAAGAAGGCATGATGGAAGAGTGGAACAAGTATACATGTAGCCTAAGATCCAATTTTATTTGCTTGAGTGAGGAGGATGAAGATTTGATTTGCTGGTCAAAGAATGTGAGATCGAGCACTTACATGTTAAAATTAGAATATCTAGTTATTGTAGAGGATGCTTTTGAAGGTGTGAGGAAATGGTGGTGGGCATCACCATGGAAGATGCATGCTTCGATCAAAATGAAAATCGTTTTATGGATGGCCCTTGAGAAAGAGTTATTAACGTGGGATAATGGCTTGAAACAAGGATGGGTGGGTCTAAATAAATGTTCCTTGTGCAGATCTGATGTGGAGACGGTTGTACATTTGTTCCATAATTCCCCTTTTGCACAACAAGTATGGTAGGTTGTCACAGATCATTTCAAAATTCCTTCAAGCATTCAAGGGGCATGCATGGAAGAATGACTCTCCACCTAGAGTAATGAAGCCGCAGTCAGAGACTTCTCGTCTTTGTCGTGGATGTTTGTATATTTCATATGTTGGGCGAGAAACATGAGTATCTTCTAGTACATGTTTATACCCTATGAGGTGGTGGCAAGCCTAGTTTTTAAACTTGTCAGTGAGTTCAGACGTGAACCCAACAAGGAAAACATTAGGAAGCCTAGCATGCTAGAGATTCATGAGGATGTTCTCTGAGTTTTTTTCGACGGAGCAAGCCAAAGTCATAGATGTGGAGTAGGGATAGTTTTATCCCCGAAAAAAGACAAAAACGTATAACAGTTAAACTACATATATGTTTATATTTTGGAAATTTGAAACTCATCGTTAAACTTGGATCGACTTGAATGGAACCATGGAACCATGTGACATTGCCTAGCACTACTTCTCCATGAAAAAGCCTTGCGACTTACCAAGCACAATCTCCCTATGCTCGATAGTTCGCCCCGTGGGCAATCTTCTTTCTCCGGGATTCCCTTGCTAGATAGTGATGTCTTTTGCTCGACAATACTTCTTTGTTCCATAACAAATTCCTTTTTTCAACAAACTTATCTAATGCTCGACAGAGATGGCGTTTCACGAATTTTCGACCCAAGTGCCAATACGTCACTTTGAGATCCACTTTCAAATCATCGAGTATGATACGAGTATTTCTGTCGGCAAAATTTGCTTTCCGAAAACTTGAGATCCAATTTCAAATCATTGAGTATGATCTGGGTATTCCACCTCATTAATGCTTTCCTTTCCATGTCACGATCGGTATATTTAAGAAGAATGGTAACAGTGGAGATATTTCTTTTCGAAGATGAATAACCTAACGCCCAATTGGTGAAATTGTGGTAAAAGATTCCTCTTGGCCAATTGTCGCTTTAACACGATTGGTACAGATTACAGCACGATAGGATTACCATTTGATGCAATTATACTCGATAGCAACATAATTAGTCGATTACAACAAAACTCATGAGTCAAAATAGAAGGTTGTACTGGTAATCGGCCATAACAATTAACCATTCAAAATGTACGAAGGTGAAACTTCCAACAGTCATCCAACCATTCTAAGATGTACGAAGGTGAAACTTCCAATACGCATCCAACCACTTTATTGGTAAACCTGTTGGCCGTATGCTTACTTTTATTAATTGTAAGGAATGGAGTAAAGTAGCAAAATCATTGGTTGTTTATTTCTCCACTAACTTCAATTTGTATGCAGTGTTGCGTGACAAAGAAGGGGAATTGCGGATTTTCAAACTTGTGGGGGGTCGGCAAGAGGGGGGCCATGTTATAAATATTATGTGGTTCAAATTTTGATTCAACATCATGTGTTTGTCCCTTCATATGCCCGGCATAATGATGATGAAAACAATAATAAAATTTTATTCTTTTTAGCGAGGTGACATAAAATTCAAGATCCTTTCGGACATTCGATGCGAAGATATACATTATGTTTTGACGCCTGTTTGCAAGGAATATCGTTCAGGGATTTTTATCAAACACTTTGCACGCGAAGTGTGAATTGAATTGAAAACCCTGACAAGTTTCAGGGTTTCATAGCAGGATTCCGTGGAACAGATCACTTGCAGAATCGGAATTTAGTCGAACGTTTTCAGTGCACAAGGTTACCGACTGAATGACAAAATAATGGTGTTTTATACTGTTTTCGGGTTTCCGGATTCTCAAAATACGAGGAGTTTTTAACAAATTTACGGAAAGCAGAGGCTTCTACTCAGGGGAGGCGAAGAGAGTGGAGCAATCCTCGATCTCTGCTTACAGGATCGCTTCTGGTACGATTTAGCCGTAGAAATTTGGCTTCGGAAAGAGCTTATATTTTGAATTTAGTATTAGAAATTTGGCTTCGGAAGGAGCTTAGTTCGGATTTGCCACTGAGATTTCTCACAGTTTAGCTCCCTGACCTGCTTCGTTAAAGAATTGTCATTTTTATCTATAGCCATACTAATACGTAGTGGAAACTTACAGACAATGTCCAACTGGTACTTTGATCATGGAAAGTCCCAGGTGGCCGTTGCATTTGCTTTATTTCCATAGTTTGCTTCAGTAAAGCGTGCTTTCCTTCTTCAGATTTGAATAATTTATGCGATTTCAAGGTGGAGTGCTAATAGGAATAATATTTTTTGAAAATTTTCTTTAGCTTTAAGGTGAGAGTCATAATATGAGTACATATTTTGAAAATTCTCTACAGCTTTAAGCCGGGCTGATCCTAAGTAAGGATTTTGAATATTTCCTGGAGCTTTAACCGGGACTGATTATATGAGTTTAGCAGTATCTTAGACTATATTTTGTAGTTAATTTCTGAAGCTTAGGTTGCTTAGCTAGACAGTGCTGCTGTCAGATTTTAGTTTGTTTCGGTCGATACTTTCATGATCTCGTCGGACCATACACCAACTCTTGTTTTCTTATGCACATATATTTGGCATTTTCGTTAGCATTATCAGTGAACTTTGTTTTGTTCTATTTGGAAGAGCAAACTTCGAAAACTTATTAAAAAGGAGTGGCTACCAGTTTTTCTTTAAACTCTGTATAGCAATTTTTTTAATAATAATAATTTAATTTTGACATCACAGAGAACTTAAAAAACTCTTATGCAAAACAACGTGATTACTTAATCAATAGAAGTGTATATTTTCAAATTTAATTACTCAATTTGAATAAAAACTTAGAGATATGGTATATCATTTAAGTTTAATTGCCAAATTTAATAAAAACCCTTTTACATACCAATTGGATTATAAAAGTAAAACATGTACATACGTTACATCCTTAAAATTTAATTACCCAATTTCAGTATAGAATGGAAACTTTTGCATATGAAATAGGAGAGACCGTGAACATTATTATTTGTTCAGATGAACGGTAGCCTCCTTCACGTGAGAATTTGCCTTTTTACACGCCCAGCCACCGCCGAGCGTGTCAAAAGGAAATCCACCAAAGTTTAAAGCTTTTAAGCTTTTAAAGGAAAATCTGATACACATTCTACATTTTGTGGTACAGAGTTCTGCACCTTCAATCAATAGGTGAAACCTAATGCTTCCCTGTTTAAATACAGTGAAATATTTTCAGTTAAACCTATATTTTGCCTAGAGATGTCCAGCACACTAAATTTGCCTGCTTAATTTCTTTTGAAGCTTCGCAGTTCTTGCCAAATCTATCCTTGCTGAATCTCACGTTTCTCTTGTTGAACTCACAGATAAGACCGAGTAAAATCCCCCTAATTTTGCCTTTCTGAAGCATAAGGCCCACAGTGCATAGACTTCTAGTCTTCAAATATGAAGGAAGAGCTTCCTGGAGCTACGAGGCGCAGGATAGCTTCAAAATTGACGAATGAGATTAATAACTCAAGGTCCCAGAATAAGAATTCCATCAATGGTACCAAGCTTAGAGATGCGGTGCTGCGGAGACCCGAGGCTGTCAATGGAGTCAGAAAGGAAATTAACTCAAAGGTTAAGACAAATTTGATGGAAGGGAATACCTTAACGACAAAGGGCATTCCGACTTCTGTTATAGCCACCACCAAGACTCCAGTACTTCGTAGAGGTGAGCCTGCAAAAAAAAATTCTGGGATTCCCATCCTAGAAGTTCATCAAAACCCGGAGTTTGCAAGTAACAAGACCTCTGTTACGCGACAGAGTCCAAAGGTTCGGATAAGTGAGGGTTACGCCCGTATGAAAAGATCTCAAAGGCCTCCTAACTCGTGGGAATCTGAATGTAATATTACCCGACGAGTTGCTGCATCTGATGATGAATCGGGCCAGCTAAAAAAATTGGTGAAGGAATTGCAGGAAAAGGAGGAAAAACTTCAAAATGAACTTCTATTAGAGCAGAAAGAGCTAAATAGGACGGTGCATAAAGTTGCCGACTTAGAGAAAGAGCTCAGCACGAAGTGTGGTGAAATTGAGTATTTGAATGAGATAATTGAATATCTGAAAACCGAACATTATGCAAATGTAGAACAGCAGTTGCAAAAAATGAAAGACTTGAAGACTGAACTTACCCAACTGCGCAACTTGAACATGGAACTGGAGCAGCAGAAAAGAGAAATGGCAAACAAGCTTGAAGCAGCGGAATCGCAATTTCTTCCATTTAGCCATGCTACTGAGGTGAGTTTGCCCTTAAAGCTTCCCGCATTTCACTTTTGAGTGATTTCTATGCATTTTTTCAACAGCACACAGCGCATAAGATTGTTTAGAAATATAAGGGCTTCAAGATGTTCCTTTGATATGCAGAGTTGGTAGAATGGCATAAAATCTGTAACAAGGTTTAAATTTTAAAATTGAGTTGTGCCTCTTTTGTTGAAACTCTAATGAAATGTCAGTGCTGGTTTCATTTCCAAAAAAGGTCATGTTAATTCCTATAGATTGACTGTCTTGCAGCGTAGCAGCATTATTTATTTTTTAATTTGGTTGGGCACAGACACTCATTAAAATCTCCTTTTAATGTTGAAGGCTAAGATACATGAACGACCTAACGGCATAGGGGCTTCCTTCCCTCTTCCATCAAAGACCATATCAGCAGAGCTTGCGGGAAAATACCCTGAATCTAAAGCCAAACACGATTCAATTTTCCATAGCCTTGAACATGATAAGGTGGAAATGACAGGGCAAACTATGGTAGAGAAGGAAGCAATAACTGTCAAGCAGCTTCTTTTGACAAAATTTGACTCATCAGAAGATGGAAATAAGCCATTAAGATTACACAAGCCTCCTCCAAAACCTCTGTCAGGAACTGCCGCAGGCCTAACTGCTGCACCTCCAAAAAGTGCCAGCAATGTGCCACCACCACCACCGCCACCGCCTCCACAGCCTCCCCTTCATCCTAAGTTCACAGTTAGAAAAGATGTTATGCAGAAAGCTCCAGAAGTAGTCAAGTTTTACCAGTCATTGATGAAGCGGGATGCAAAAAAAGACTCCTGTGGAACTGGACTTTTTGATAATCAAGATGTAGCAATTGCTCACAGTGACATGATTGGAGAAATTAAGAACCGTTCTGCACATTTGCTGGCAGTGAGTTAAACTTTGTTTGGGTTTCCCTATTATTTAAAATGTGATTTAGTTATTGTTTTGTTTTACTAGACCAATGTCATAAACATATTTTTTCTTCTTTTTGAAATTTATAGATCAAATCAGATGTGGAGACAAAAGGTGACTTTGTCCGATCCTTGATAAGAGAAGTGCAAGCTGCAGCTTATACCGACATCGACGATGTTCTAGCTTTTGTTCAGTGGCTTGATGATGAGCTTGCTTCCCTTGTAAGTTAGATGATCCCAGATATAATGCTTGTACTATTCCTCATTCGAATGAAAAATACTTTGTTCCATTCTCCTCAATTTACAAGTATTCGCTAGAATGTAGATAGAAGGGGAGTTGGATAAGGTTCCGTCTTGTGATCTCGTGAACAACAAATTCCTTTTTGCAGGTAGATGAGAGAGCAGTCCTGAAGCATTTTGACTGGCCAGAGAAGAAAGCTGACACAATGCGAGAAGCTGCCTTCGGATACCAGGATTCGAAAAGGTTGGAATCAGAAGTTTGGTCGTATGAAGATGATCTTCATCAGCCTTGTGATGTCGCTTTAAAGAAGATGACAGTGTTATTAGAAAAGTAAGAACTTACAAATCTTCTAGATTGTTGTTGCAGTTCTGTATCTAAGCCTTAAAGTATTCTCAATATAACTGTTCTTGATCATATTATTACTGTGGCAGGCTGGAGCAAGGTGTCTATAACCTGCTACGTAAGAGAGAAACAGCAATTACCGTCTACAAAGAGTTTGATATTCCAACTGATTGGATGCTTGACAATGGAATGATAAGCAAGGTAGTCATTGGCGAATTGAAGTGACTTTCGTACTTGCATCAATGCATTTATATCCCTTTGAAATTTTCTTGGTATTGCCATCGTTCGCTCTGAATGGAAAGAGATTATCTTTTAAAATCATTCTGAGAGGAATATTAAGTGTTCTTTCCAGAAAGTCAGAGCCCAGGTTATGAGGCCATTCTCCTTCAGAAAAGACCTTTTGGGTGGTGTTTAATAAATATTTCAGGGAATGGCTTCTCTTATATTCATCTCTCGAGACTATTAATTTTCTGCCAGTTACATTTTACATCCTTTAAGTCTCCGAGGTAAACTGGAAATAAAACAAAGTTATTGTTGTCCAAATTTATAAATTATCACCAATTTTGATTGTCTGATGAGCAACACCCTCCAGTTCAAACCTTCTCACTAATTCCCATTATAAGTCCACGTGAAGCTGGTTACTGGTTGCAGCTCTTGAAGGCTTAGAAAACCAGCTGCGCAAGAGTGAATGTTAAAGATTCTTAAAGGTGCTAATAGTGAGAGAAAGCATGTTTGTTTTGAAAGCTACAATATTCAGTACAAGTTATAGCAGGACAGCCCTCCAATCCACTTCTTCCCTTTTGGGATGAAACATGCTATAAGTTTTCTCAGAACAATTAATTTTCCACATTTTCCAATCTAGAGCTAGATCTTCCACCTATCTGACCATCATCTTCAGGCATTCATGGCATACATTGCTTCATGAATTTACAGTCATTCATAATGACTTTCTTCATGTGACAAATTTGAAGATAACTTCGCCCCTAAAATTTTGCATAAGCAGGGACAGGGGATGGTTTTCTTTCTTTGCCAGTGTCTGCCTATATAAATGCTGTTATTTTTTCAAAAGAGTAAGTATCAACACAAGGTTGGCCGGATACACATTGTGTTGGTGTATATGCTTTTCATTCAAATGGTTCCTTCATACTCTCCATTTACTGTTATGTCTATGTTAAAGCAAGTGACAGTGCATTAGATAAAAATATGACAACCATAAGCGTACAGACTGTTGTCATTTTGGTTGTGCTGAACTGTCAATAATAGTTGAGATTTTCTTAATGTCTGGTTTTCCTTGTTACTTTTTAACATTTGTCTTTAGCTGAAACATAATGCTTTTGGGTACTCTATTGGTATTAGAAGGGTTACATGGAAGAGGTTAATGCCATGCTGCATTCATCAGTCAATTGTCATTTGTAGTCCTACATCTGTTGTATGTATGTCGTTTTTTAAATGTTGGCTTATGTGCACCATCATAATGTAGTAATCAATTGACCTCCTTTGAAAGCAGATAAAGGTTGCTTCTGTTAAACTAGCCAAAAAGTACATGAACCGAATATCTATTGAGCTTGAGTCAATGGGAAGCCCTGAGAAGGAACCTGCACAGGAGTTCCTGCTGCTTCAAGGCGTGCGTTTTGCTTTCAGAGCTCATCAGGTGATATTCCCATCATGCACAACTTGAAGTCTTACAAGCATGATTTGAAATATTTTTATACCAGTTTTAATAATGATTATTCTTTTGTTATCTTTCTATCCAAATTGCAGTTTGCGGGAGGATTTGATGAAGAAACCATGCACGCTTTTGAGGAATTGAGGCAACTAGCCTGCATCCACGATGAAGAGCAACAAAATCTACAGTTTTCTGGCTTATCAGCTCAGTAGCCTTGCAAAGCAAACACCTATGATTCATGGAAGATAATGATATGTGTAGTAAGACATTAAGTTCTATACAGCCACCATGAGTTTCAAGAATAAACTCCGTCACTCCAATTGGATTGGTTAGTTTGTTCTCATTGCAAGGACTTAGCACCAAAGCATTGAGAGCTCACTTCTCTACATATGTCAATGTGCCATTCTTCAGCCCTGTTGCATTGTGTTGGACTTTTGAGTCTTGACAACTGCAGTTTTGGATTATCTCTGCGATTGTTGGTGCCTTCTATGTATTGGATGGCCATGATGATGGACTGCTATGAGTGAAATTGTAAGAGGCTAGTCCATGATCGAAAATTTTCAAGTACATATTGTGTGCACAGAGAGAACGTGGGTACCTATTATGCATGGAGTTATATTTGAGCCCTGAGCTTTGCTAGATAAAAATGAAAAAAAAAATCATGTACATAGCCAATCTGTGGGGCCACTGCCTTCTTTAGTTGCATTCAATTAAAGTATATAATTCCCTAAAGGCTAAATGGTATTTTGGCATGGCAAAACTGTTTCACTTTAATTCCCAAAATATGCACATCATGTTCATCTATTCTATTCTAGAAACTCTCAATATTTGGCACTAAGTGGGTAATGTTTCAAGATTTCATGCCACTTCACAGTTTACTAGTACAAGCCAGTTGCCAATAATTGTTGTATGATGTGTTCTCCTTATCATTTCAGTGACTCTCAACAAGGACACCAATTTCTCGATGAACAATTTTGAGTTCGACTCTAATTATAATGATGTTAAACTGAATTCCATTAGATGCTTTCACAGAGATTTTTGTCTGTACTTTCTATCTTAATATTATACATTCCAAACATTTGAGAAAGTAGTTTGTTTGGGAATCTTACATGAAATCACGCAGTCTTTAGATGAGTGTGGATATAACTGTAAATAACAAAACACGCCTTTCCAGACTAAATAGTAAAATTATTGTTATGTCAATATTTGATTGGCACGATATTGGCATCTTCCAAATCATATTGGGCGTCAGATTTATATTGTCTCCTTGTAGAAACATGTAATAGTCTGCTATGTACAAAAACATTGAAATTATATGGTAAATAGAAAACTGAGAAAAGGAAGTCCTCCTTGATTCTCTTCTCACATCATGGACCCAACAATAATAGTTGCTTGACCTTTTTAATGGAAATGGTTGTTGCCTGGCTTTTTTAATGTAAATGGTGGAAGAATTGTGTGTAGGAATGCATTTTGTTAGAACATCCAAATTACACTTGATCATTTCATTGTGATCTAAAACGTGACAAAATTTTGACTCTTAAGGTATCCGAACTTGTGATCCAGATGATATTTTGGTTTTAGACTGCAACATTTTCAGCAGTTACAAGGTGAAGATGAAGGATTCGACGTTTGAAGATGTTCAAACATTCTGTTCTTTGTTATATATTATATTTGGATGTTCTTTATTATCAAAATGCTAATTACAACACCACGTCAGAACGGTGCTAGAACTTGCATACACCCCTTGCTGATTTGCTAAATTGTTCTCTAAAAAGCAAACTGTTGATAGCAATGCCTAACATGAAATACAGTTCTTCAGCTCAAAACAGAGAACTTTTTGTATCTCTTTTGTTGAAGAGTTGGTCATTTTGTGTTGTGTTACTATCATGAGAATTGGTCCCTGCTCAAGAAATGACCCATCTTGTAAGATTAGCACCAGACCAAAACAGAGACCAACTAGACAGACTACTAGGCAATCCCAAGAGAACAACTCCCCATCATTATTGCCTAATGACTTCTTCCCCTTCGAATGGTTATGCACTAATTTGCACCAACTTGAGTACATGTTCTGTTTGAAGAGACTATATTGCTTTAAACTTTGTCTGGCATAAAGATCCATACATCTCTCAAGCATAGTCACAAGTCAACAATGGCTCTCTGAGATCTGAAAAATCTCATAAAGAAAGTCAGAATGGATATGCTTGACATAGCCTTCAGTCTCCTTGGTCATTTGAACTAAATTGTCTAATGACACAATACAATTGTACTAGAAAGGATCTTCTCGAATCAATTGTAATAAGTTATAACATTGAACATGTGCTAGTTCCCCCATATTACCATGTAAGATGTTTTATATCTATTCAAAGAATTATAATACTTTGCAATGAACTTCTTCTGTTCTTATAATTCCCATAACAATCAAAATGTCAATGCAATCTTACTAGCTGAAATTGTAGATTGTGATAGAGGAAATTAAGCACCCTGCACTTGGTGCAGACCCTAAAATGGGCAATCTCTCCAACAAGATGGGAACACTGGCCACTGTTGCACCTGCCACAGCCTGAACTATTTGCGTCTATGGCGATCTCTCATATGATAATGTGGAAAAAACAGGGCTTAAACTGCAGATTTATTTTAAGCTTTACCCAGGTAAAGCTTAGGGCTCAAAGGTAACTCACTTGACTTGGGATGTCTGCACCAGCCACTTTCGAACTTTTGATCTTCATGGTCTATCCATTTATGACTTCACTCATAGCAGTCTCAGTGACAAATAAAGTTTTTAACGATCATAGTTTTATCTTAATTAGCATAGAAATTAGTGAATTTTTATTATTCTCAATATTGGGAAAAACATGGTAATCACTGTTCACGTTGTAACATTAGTAAGCTTGCAGCAGTAAAATGGAATGCATAAAGGAAGTGCTAAATCTGTTCCTTGCTTTTAGGGGAAAAAAACATTGTAAATTGTGTCCTTTATAAAAGGAAAAAGATGAATAAAAGCGGACAAGAATTTGTCCCATAAAATTCTCTCGTTGTGTGTATCCTTGTATGAGTGTATTTGTGCTTGGTTTTCCTTTCTCTTTAGATTTAATTGGCAAAGTTTTTCATGGTATCAGAGCTATCCCGGTTTTAGAGTTGTTTTCAAGAGTTCTGATTGATCTCACTGTGGTTCGTGTTAAAGGTGTTCGGCTTCAGTTGAATAATTAATAAGGAAAAACACTTAAAAACAGTTGAAAAAAATGGCATCAAAGGTGGATATTGAGAAGTTTAATGGTTACAACTTAACTCTATGGAAGATAAAGATGGAATATGCGTTAACAGAGAAGGATATATGCATTGTTGTTGTTGCAAGACTAGCAATTATAAGTGATGGAGAATGGATCAAGATGAATAAGAAAGCACGATCAACGATATGTCTTTGCCTTGCAGATTATGCGATTCTCAATGTCTCTAAAGCCTCATCAGCAAAGGAGATGTGGGAGAAGCCAAATACTTTGTACACTTCCAAGTCATTGGTTAAGAAACTACTGCTGAGCAGAAATGTTTTTGCACTAAAGATGAAGGAACAAAGTTTGATGAGCATTTAAATGAGTTTAATAGGTTGATGAGACAATTAACTTCCATTAGGGATCAATGGAGTTTTGAGGATCAATGTATTTCTCTTCTCAATAGTATCGTAGATTCATGTGAGAATTTAGTAACAAGTATCAGTGGATTCAATGGAGATTATACCAAGATTGAGACCATTGTAAGACAACTATAGAATGAGGCAACAAGGAGAATATCAACTGGAGTGTCTTTATATTCATAGTTATTGATTACAAGAGCTCACTCTAGAGAAAGAAAAGACAATGGATCTTATGGTAGATTCAAGTCCAAGGGTAGATCAATGAGTAGGACGAGAAAAGGTAAAGCAGTGTCTTGAAAATGTAATCAAGAGGGACATATGAAGAAGGATTTCTTTCAATACAAAGGAAAGAAGAAAGAAGATGCCACTGTTACCACCTCTTATTTATCTACTCAAGTCTCTAGTGAAGCATGGCTTATACACTCTGGAGCATCATTCCATATGACTCCACATAAGGAGTGCTTTGATTCCTATGACGAATTAGATGGAGGGAGGATCTTCTTAGAAAAGATGACATAGCGTATAAAGTAGTAGGTAGAGGACCCAATCCAATAACATATATAGATGGAAGAATTGGGTATTTTCTTCGTGTGGGACATGCTTGGGTCGAAGAGGAATCTTCTTTTAGTGAGCCAATTCATTAATGCATGGGTTGATGTGATCTTCACAGGGAATATGTGCAAGCTTGTGAGAGGTGCATTAGTATTGGCTAAGGGCATCAAAGTTGGTACTCTCTACATATTGGGTGTTTCTACTCATGTTGAGGTTAATAGTAATGTTGCAACAACTAAAAGAGTCAAGTCACTAAGGACACATCTAAAGGCACCAAAGGATGCATGCTTTGGCATAGGAGGATTGGCCACTTGAGTGAGTAAATTCTACATAACATGCACTCAAAAGGAATAGTTAAAGGTATGGAATTTTAATCCAAATCCATTTAAGTTTTGTGAGTCATGCATCTTGGGTAAACATGCATGGGGAAAGTTTTCTTTAAGCTCTCATAGAGTCGGAGAGATCTTAAACTTGGAACATTTAGAGATATGTGGTGGTGCTCATTACTTTGAAACTTATGACATATGCTTTTAGTAGGAAGACATGGGTTTTTTTCATGAAGAATAAAAGTGAGATCTTCAACTCCAAGAATTTTATTGCTATGGTGGAGAGGCAAAGTAGTAAAAAGGTGAAAGTCCTAAGAATTGATAATGGTGGAGAATATTGCATAAAAGAGTTTGATGCATTCTATTGAATGCATGGGATTGCAAGGCATAAAACTAAACCATATTCAATACAACAAAGCAGAGTAGCATAGCATAGAGGATGTATACAACAAAGCAGAGTAGCATAGCATAGAGGATGGATTGAACCCTAGTAGAGAAGTCAAAGTGAATGATATATGATGAAAAATGGAGATGTTTTTGAGTTGAAGCAATTGCAACAATGTGTTACTTTGTCGATTTGTCACCTAGTTCAGCCTTGGGTGTCAGGACACTAGAGGAAGATTGGAGTGGGAGAAAGAGATTTATTTCTCACTTAAACGTCTTTGGTTGTGAGGATTATCTGCACATGCCTAAGGAAAATAGAAAAACAATGGATGAAAAACCCTAAAACTGTGTCTTCATTGGATATGGAGAGCTTGTTGGAATCAAAGGATACAAGTATGGCTCACAAATGAGCACATGGGTACTAACAATCGAGATGTCATCCTCAAAGAAGAGAAATACAGAGAAGTTTAACAATGAAAGGGATAACCTAATCAAAGAGTGGTGTTGTAAAAAGCGGTGGAAAACCAAATCCCATTATTAACGGAGTTGAATTAAGATGAGGAACATTCAAAGTTCTTCAACATAGGTAACATCTACACTGAACATAGCAGACTTGACACACAGTAAATCCAAGAGCCCACAACATGAGGTCCTTGAATCCCATTGAAGCAACAAGATTATAATTCAACACCAATACATGATATAATTGCATTGGAGGAAACTATAATGCAAAACACAATGATACTAATGGAGGAGAAACCAAAACAATTCAACAACCTAGGAGAAATGAGAGAGCTAGGAAGCAACTTGCAAGGTATGTTTATGGGAGTGAAGACTTTGATTATTTTTGTGGTTTATCTTCCATTAATGAGAAGCCCAAAAGTGTTGAAGAGACTCTAAATTGTCCTAAAAGTATACAATAGAAAAAGGAAATGGAGAAAGAAATGGAATCTCTAAAACAAAACAATGCATGGGTTTTAGAAGAGTTGCCACAAGACAACATTGTTGGTTGCAAATGGGTGTTCGAAAAAAGTTTAGCATGGATGGAAGTTGAGAGATATAAAACAAGATTGATAGCAAAGGGATGTTCTTAGGGTCAATGAATAGATCACCAAGAGACTTTATCACCTATAGAAAAAATGAATTCTATTTGTTGGCTTTAGCAACAATGTATGATCTAGAAGTGGGGCAAATGGATGTCAAATAAACATTTCTTCATGGAGGCTTGAAGGAGGAGATATTCATGGAGCTGCTAGAAGGATTTGTGGTAGGGTGTGGGAACTTGGTGTGTAAGCTCAAGAAATCGTAGTATGGGTGTGCACACCTTTTTTTTGACTAGTATATGTTTGAAAAAGGTTTTAGGAGAACAACTCTTGACCATTGTGTTTATTACAAAGAAATAGGCGGCAGATTCATAATTTTGGTCTTATGTAGATGATATATTGTTGATTGGTGAAAATATGGAGTTAGTAGGAGACACCAAGTCCTTGTTGTCTAAAGCGTTTGATAAGAAGGATCTTGGTGCAATACATTATTGTGTTGGCATAGAGGTAAAAAGTAATAGAGAGAAAAAATATATGGATTAGTTAGAAGAAGTCAATTGAAAACATTCTTAGTGAATTTGGAATGGAGATTTGTAGAGCAATACAAACTCCTTTCTAAGTGGAAATTAAGTTATCTACTAAAATGTGTACTAAAAATCACAAGAAAAAAGAATACACATCGCCATATGCTATCATTGTGCGGTCTTTTATAAATGGCATGGTATGCAAAAGACTAGACACAACACATTAAGTGGGAATAGTAAGAATATTTATGTTTGACTTTGGAAAGAAACATTGGATTGTTGTTGAAAAATATTAAGGAATTTGCAAGGCACCAAGGACTATGCCTTGTGTTACTAGGACCATGATAATGACATTTTTTATTTGCATGGGTTTGTTGATGTAGATTGGGTTGGAGATCTAGATAACATAAAATTCACAAGTGAATATGCATTTACTCTATTTGAAGGAGCAATCCTGGATGAGTAAGAGACTATCCATTGTTGCTTTATCTAGTTCAAAGGCATAATATGTTGTTGCGAAAGAAACTACTAAAGAAGCCCTTTGGTGATTGAGATTATTCAATGGTATTGGTATCAAACATGGAAGTTTGGAAATAGAATGTGATAGCTAAAGTGCCATAGCAATAACCAAGAAGCCAACTTACATGCTAAGTGTAAGCATATTGATGTGAAGTTCCACTTTGTGAGGGAAATGTAGGAACTAGGTGTGATGAAATTGACAAAGTGTAAATCAGAGGATAATGTGGTGGATGCACTAACAAAGATAATGAATAGATTATCAAGCAGAAGAATATTGGAAAAATTGTGGAATTGCTTTTCACATTGTAACATTATTAAGTTTACATTTGTAAAATGGAATGTATAAAGGAATTGCCATGTGAATAGAGAGAAGTTTTTCTTGTGAAGAAACATGATTAGCATTCATACTTATTCTAAAGGATTACCCAGTAGGATAATGTTGAAAAAAACATAGATTTTCCTTTCACATTGTAACATTATTAAGTTTTCATTTGTGAAATGAAATATATAAAGGAATTGCGAGTCTAATCCTTTCTTTTAGGCACAAAGAACTTAAGTTACCAGTAACATGATCTTTAAGAGGCACTATCAACCAAACTCATTACTTACAAAAAAATCATGTTAAATACCCCACTTTTAGCACATGTTTTTCGTTTCTTTTTAAGCAACTTGTTTCTTGAAAAATATTTTTTGTTTTCAGTGAAACTTGAGTGTTTATTAGGGAAATTGTTTCTTTATTGACTTGGTTTTCAACAAAACCATTTAAACTTGGTAGTGAAGTTGTTTAGGCTAACGTAGCTGCGTGGCATAATAATTGGTTGAGACAAAGTAACAAAAATTGCATTGAGATTTCATCAGAACTTATAAATATTATAATGCCAATGAGAGTAAATATCCTATGATAATAGTTTTGAACTTACATTAAATAAAAAATGTTTATTTTCAAGTATTCAAAAATATTTCTATTGACTTTGAATTAAATAGGTATAAGAAATTGAAATGCCTTAAGGAATGTAGGTGAGATAACTACATAGACATATCACATAACAAATTTTTTGAATTATAAAATACAAACAATTTAATTGCAAAACCTTAGAAAATATAGACACACTAATTGCAAACTTTGTATAGTAAAAAAACTAATCAAATAAAAAGACTACCAGAATATGATATATTTTTGTTAAATATAATATATTATTGTAGTGACACAGACACAATAATGTTACTTGTGTAAAATAAAAAATCTACCAGAGTATGAATATGATATATTTTTGTTAAATGTAATATATTATTGTCCTGAAACATAAACAATAGTAATACTTGTGTGAAACCTGAGATTTGTAGCTTTACACTTTTGGTTATATAGCATAAACCAACTGCATAATTTGTATTCTTTTTAAACACAAAAAGATGAATAAAAGCATACAAGAATTTGTCCTAGAAAATTTTGTTGTGAATAAAAGCATATAAGAATTTGTCTTAGAAAATCTTCTTGTTGTATGTATCCTTGTATGGTTGTGTTTTGTGCTCAGTGTTTGTCTTAGAATTAACTAGCAAAGGTTTTCACAGCAAAAACATGTAAACTTCTATTAAACAATTTTGATATTTCTTTCTTAAATGGTTTTTTTCTAATTTATTTTTCATGAAAAAACGATATTATATTAGATATTTCAAATAAGGAATCAATATACTTTCTTTCTCCAAAGACATCATCATAGTAAAAAATCTCTGCTTCCTCTTATCTCTCAAAGGGACATAGTACAACTGTTTAAATATAGTCACCCATGGGCCTTTTCTGCCTCTTTCATGTGCTTAGGCACCAAATTTACACAAAAATCAACACCAACAGTGTTAAATTTCATATTCTTTATTTTATGAAAAATTTAAACATATATTTTATTTTTATTTTTATTTATTTTTATAAAATATTTTATTTATTAAAATTGGCAGTGTTATTTTTCTATGGTTACCTAAAATGGGGTTTAAATTTGTTTTTTTAATTGATAAAGCTCATGGCTCAAAGACTTGGGAAGTTTGCATTGATCACTTAGTAATTTTATTTTTTAGATCATCTATCTGTTTATGACTTCACTCATAGTTTTTTTGGTGACAAATAAAGTTTAATAAGGATCCCAGTTTTACTTAATTAGCATAGAAATTCAGTTTTACTTAATTAGCATAGAAATTCATTGATTATGTGACAAAACTAGGACTCACACTGCATATTTGTTTTTTTTTTTCACTTGTAAAGCTTAGGGCTTAAATGTAATTCACATGACTTGGGAGGTCTGTACAAGTCACTTATGAACTTTTGATCATCATTTTCTATATGTTTATGGTTTCACTCATAGATGTTTTAGTGGTGGATAGAGATTTTTTAATCGAACATAGTTTTAATTTAATTAGCTTAAAAATGGATAAATCTTTATTATTCTCAAAATCACAGACACTGTTTGTACACAATACTTGTAGACTTAATTTACTGCCATCAAGTAACTTTCTAAAGTATTCTTGACAAAGTTGGTTATGAGTTATTGTTTTCAACATTTTGTCTATTTAATGTTTAAATTTATTTTTTTGTTTTTGCTTTTTCACTGGTGACAAAACTTATCATAATTTAGTGGTCAATTCACAGTAAGCATAGCTATCACATGGTCCATAAAAGGACATATTTTTTTCTTATATCCAAAGAAAACGAACTCTCAACTAATTGAAAACACTTTTATCTCTTATTGTCTTCAACCTTTTATCTATTTAATGTTTAAATTTATTTTTTTTGTTTTTGTTTTTCCACTAGTAACAAAACTTATCATAATTTAGTGATAAAAAGTAAACTTTTTTCTTATATTCAAAGAAAACGAAATCTTAACTAATTGAAAACAATTTTAACTCTTATTTCAGTACCAAAAATCTAATTAGTAAGCTATCAGTAGATTGGTACTCGGATGAATATTTCATTATGAAAATTTTATTTCATATGAATACTCTTCCTATTTATAACCAATGCGTCAAGGTTAAGGCGCTGCTAAATCTATGCGTCAAGGTTAAGGCACCGCCAAATTTGGCAGCGTTCATAAATTGATTCGTTCGAGACTACGGTTCAGATTTCACATCGAACAATGAAATTCCATCGTTGTAAATCTCGACTTTTGTTTTTATATGAAAACTGATATTAAAAGCTATTCTGTTTTGTCTCTGGGTACTCTACAGAACATGATTTGATTGCAAGCGACATTTAATGTCAACGAAAAGTTGGTTGGGTTTTGGTGAAACGTAATCTACACTGGTAAGCTGAAAGCATTTGTTTACAGAGTCACCACCATGAAAGCATTTGTTTACAGAGTCACCACCATGGGCGGTTGAATGCGATTTATAAACTAGCACAGCAGTTAAATAGTTGTTGGTGAACCCGAAAGGTTGTTAAGATGAAAGGAATCTTTAAAAGAATATATTAAATTTTATTATTGATTAACAAATAAACGGTTTAGCTTCATTTATCTGGTGTTAATATTTTAATTTCTGTTAATCACTTACGTGGCAATCAGTTAGCTATTGAAGTAAATGTAAAAAAGTAAACACATAAATGTATGTCTTTATAATAACTAGGAAGTTAATGATTGAAATCACAGCCATTTATTTTGTGTGACTACTAAGAATATTCCAGCCATATTTAATCATGTCCATAGAAAACTTATTAAGCACTAAACCCCTATTAAATCTGCTCATTGTCAATAGGTGTAAGCCTTTGGGCTTAATAAATTTTGAAAATTATAATTTTAACAAGACACATTTTATAAATAAATTTTAAAAATTATAATTTTAACAAGACAAGTTTTATAAATAAATTTTAAAAATTATAATTTTAACCAGATAAGAATGAAATTTTAATTAGTACTGAATATTTTTTAAAGATTTTGTCTAAATATTTCATTTTTTGAAATTTTTTATGGGAATTGGTGAAATGTCTATTTTTGTTGTTGTTTAAATTGCATTTTTTAATGTCTAAATGGATTTAGTACCTTGAAAAATCTTCAGGGTAGCCTAATTATAAAGACACAATTATTCAAATATAGAGTTCCAACAATTTTTGAAGAAATTTCAATAAAAATTGATGTGAAATCACTCAAATATAGAGTTCCAACAATTTTTAATCGGATTTCACTAAAAATTAATAAAAAAATGTGTCTGTAAAAATTCCAAAAAATCAACTACCCTATTTTTAAATGAACCCTTTTCCATACATAAATTATTTACTACATATCCCACATCTGAGTTTCTCTACATGTCATCTAGTTGAACCCATTTCCCACATAAATCTTTAATAATGCAATAAATAAAAACTAAATAATCAAGAATAAAATGAGAAACACACATCTTTATATTATTCATCTTTCTTATAAGAAACACACAATCAAAAGGAAGATTGCCATAGTTGACAGGTTTCCAAGACATTAAAGTATAAGTATAGTAAATAGTAATTATAAAGCTACTCACATGTCCATAACATTCATAGTTGATAGAATCAAAAGAGAAAAACTCTAGAATTTAATCACTAATTTATAACCCATGAATGCTCACAAATGCATCTTGGTTTGGTTCATGTATCATTTCCTCCCTATTTTAGGGACAAGTGCCCTACTTGTGTTAAAGATGAGGAGACCGATTAGATACATATCTCTTCTTTGGCTAGGATGGTTTATATAACTTGTGTTGGTTGATATTAATGGTGTGATGAATGCCAAAATAGTGAGCAAATTAAATCGAGGTAGAAGGTGTTGGTATTTATATGCTTCAAAATTGTTTAGGGATTAAGTTTGATTGGCTAGAGTTTGTGATGATTTTTTTTTTCTATAATCATTGTTTTTTTTTAGGTGTATCCATCTTCAATCTCTAATGTTGAATAAAGTTGGAACTTGATGCCAATCCTTAAGGGTCTTATGATTCTCTTGATTCCTATGGAGATCCTCTTGGACTTGCATGTGTATCTTGGAGAGTTGTTACATATACCAACATAGATTCATTTTAACTCTAGATCTATCATGTGTCAAAAGTGATCAAATCCCTTGAGCTACAAACCTTTTTCAGAGTGCAAAAACTTGAGAACATGATTGCATTTTGAGGGATTTGACCTCTCTCACTGCATAATAGATTCAAAGTTATGATGGATCTATGTTGGTTATACCAATTTATAGAATAGTAGGTTTTAGCGGGAAGCTAATCTCTCTAAATCACCGCTTCTACTTATATAGGTGTTCTAACAATAGTGCTTTAAATAGTATACAACCTAGATCCATCTTGACTTTGGATTGTCATGGGTCGAGAGGGATCAAATTCCTTAAGATTGCAAAAACTTGAGAAAAGGTTTGCACTTATGGGGATTCGATCATGAATGATAAATCTAGACTTAAAGATGGATCTAATCATATTCATTTTATTTTCATTTTGTTATCTTAGATTTTTGGCATTAGGTTTCTTGTATTTCAATTTGCATTTTAGTCCATGTTATTTGATCTCAATATGTAATATAATTCACCCTCACCTTTAGCATACCAATATACCTTCATCGAGTAGTTGCTTAAATCAATGCAACTTGTTCGTTTTGAAGTATGTTATCACTAAAAAATAATGCACTAAAACATTTTTCGATGTATTGTTGAAATCAATTTACCAAGTCATTTTGTAGTGCATTGTTATTGATATTGCTATTTCAAATAAAGTTGATATTGAATTTTACTTAAGGTTGATATTGAAATATTTACTTAAAGTGACATTGAAATAATTTATTTATGACTGATATATATATATATATATATATATATATATATATATATATATATATATATATATATATATATATATATATATATATATATATATATATATATATATATATATNGTGTCAACTCCATGTTGAGCAAAAGGAAATACAAATCTCCCTCATAATAGTTTGTAGACAACACCTCTCGGTGCAATGAAGTGGCTTCCCGCTGAGCACTGAGTTGTTGGCTCAAAGTGGATGAGGTGGGATTCTATGGAATTCGTATGGAGAGATCGCCTAGTATCCATAAAATACCTCAAATGGTCAATACCCAGTTGAAGAGTGCATTACTTGATTGTAACAACATCAGACAATGTGGAGATAATTATCCCATTATTTATTCTAAGAATAAGGCATGCAGAGGAGTTCCACTAATGTGTGATTGACTACTTTCCTTTCCCATCTATCTATGAGTGGAAGGTGGTTGAATATAGGAGTTTGTAATCTAGGAGATTCCATAATGCTTTCCAAAAATCATTGAGTAAACGAGCATCTCCATAGAGATGATAGTGAGAGGTAGGGCCCAAATTGAGACCATCATGTTGGAAGAATAACTTGGCTATTTTTTTCTTTGTTATCGTCTTGGAGTAAGGTATAAAAAGGGCCCATATTTGACAATCAACAAACCACCATGAACACACTATCATACTTTTGTAAGGTCAAGGTAAATACACTAATGAAGACCAGGGAAATAAACTCCTAGACTTGGAGTGAACTAGAAATGGTTGGTAAAGACCAATTTTTCAAGTTGCAAGCTTGCTTTGACAACATAGTGAGCAACAATGGATGAATTTTTTGACCTACTTCTTCGTAGCTAGCCAAAAAATATATCTCTAAAGGTGTTGCAATATGTTATTGCTGCCAAAATGTTAATGATGTTAATTCTTCAAGCTCTAAAAAATAATGATGTTAATTCTTCAAGCTCTAAATAATGGCATAAAACTCTTTATCGTAAGTGTTGTAAGTTAGTTTAGCGATTGATAGGTTCTTAGAATGATAAGCATTGGGATTTCCTCCTTGTTTAATCAAAACCCCAATGCCATAGTAAGACACATATTTTTCTATTACAAATGGTGGTTGGAGGTCTATAAGCTGCAAGATATGATTTTTTCATAAGGCTTGATTAAGCTTCTCAAGGGATTGTTTCATTTTGGGGGGCTAGGAAAAGTGATTTTGATTTGATAATTGATGTAGCGGGTCAATAGTCTTAGAGAATTGAAAAATAAAGTTGTAGTAGAAGTTCACACCTGCCCAAAAAATCTTCGTATTGAAGGTTGCAAGAGGCAAAGGTCAACTTAATAGGACCACTACATTACAAGGATCCACATAGATGTCTATTGCATCAATGCCAAACTCTAAATTGAATAGGGTGTTGCCTAAACATAGATTGGTTATGATCCACCTATAGCTTATTGGGGTGAGAATGTCCAAGACCTGGTGGGGATGTTGGACATGCTCCTTACATGTCTTGTTGAAACCATAATTTTATTGAGATAAATGATGATGAAGTGTCCCAAGAGAGGGAGAAAAATATCATTGATAAGTGAAGAGTTAGATAAACTCGTGCAAGAGAATATATGTTAACATAATATTTAAACATAAGAAAATAATGGCATACACACAAAGTCAATAGGAGTTTTACCCTAGAAACCCTTAACTGAGAAAACCAACAAACTTAAAGTTGCACCATTCTCTATGACTGTATTAAATAAATGATTCACAATATAGTATTTTGGTATTTCACAACATCATTAACCCTACTCTACTATCAGTATTAGGTTACAAACCTAATACATTAACTAGGATTATATTATAACATGGGCCAAAAAAGTACAAGACTGAACCAAAACCAAACCGCACCCTTACTCTCTCGTCCCTCAAATGCAAAGTGTACTTGTAAAGAATACAACACATATTCAACAATCTCCCACTTATTGAATACTTTGCAATAAAGGGGGCATGTCATTTATAAAATTAGTTACTAAGGGCAACTATGCCCATTGATTTCCCACAACAAGAGAATTTCTCAGTATTGACAGAGTTTATCAATGAGTCTGCAACATTCTTGTAATACCCCAAGGATGTGCCCCAGTTATATTATGAATTGTAATCATGTTTTGTAGGCTGGTGAGT
>ML832380.1:59153-73123 GCA_009831015.1 Picea engelmannii | reverse complement strand
TGTTCTAAAAGCTAGGTGTTCAAAGGTAGCTATAAAGTATTCCACTGTTCCTAATTGTTTCATCTTTGTCAAACGACCCAAATGGTTGGTGTTAGTGTCAAAGCGTTCATAAAACTCTGCCATAAAGTGTGTCCAAGCAATATGCCCTTGACGAGAAGTTTTTCTCCATTGCCACCATTGCCAACGTTCTTGATCTAGATGGAGAACACCATACAGGAGTTTGACCAAGTCATATGTAATGCCGTATAAAGAGAAGTAATGTTCCATTTGGGTTACCCAACCAGTGGGGTCCGAGCCATCAAATTTGGTCACATCCACCTTTGGAAGGCGTAAGTCACGTTGAAAGTGATGGTTCTACAAGGTATGGGAATGAGAGGAATGGTCACCTTCAGTATGTGGAGGTGAGGAAGAGGAAGGGTTATCTGTAGGGATATGCAGTTTGGTGCAGAGTGCCGAAAAGACTAATTCAAGCTGGGTGGTGAGGTCTTGTTTGATTTCCCCCATTGAGGACTGCATGGTTGTATTGATGGCGACAACATTGGCACTGAGTTGTTTCAATTCTTGTTAGGTCTCAATGAGACCAGATTGCAAGGTGTTGAAGCGAGATTCCAAGTCTTGGCTATGAGTATGGGCCATGAGGATGAGGAAACTAAAAAGGGTCAGGTGAGGTAAAAAAAATTGGCCAAAAAAATGATATGGATGAATGTGATAAGGGAGAAGAGATGAATCCAATGGAATAGGTCTCAAATAATGGTGAAAAAATTTCCAGACTCTTTTTTTTTACAGAGTTATACTTTGGTCTAAAGAATACTGCAGAGAGGAAATGCCCAAATTCTTAACCAGAAATAAAAGTGTATTTACTTGGCAACCCAAACACAGTTGCGCAACAATAGATCTTGTCTGTTTTAATTTGTTTATGTTTTTGTCCCCCAAGGGTTAGGTATTCACGGGTTCTACAGACAAGGGTTTTCCCTGTGCTATAGCTCTCTGATATACATGCGGGGTCCAACAGTAGTACTAGCCCAATATCTCAGGGCACTAACTAAGGAGGATAGACTGTACCCTTAGCCGTACTACTCGACTACCCAGGTACTATAGAGTATCTTCCCGAGTGCTATTCTCGGTGACACTATAGCAGACAGGCGATCGATCGGTTTATCTAAAGAGGGCTCCAGGTAATGTAGGTCGATTTGTACACAGGTGTTGTCTGATGCGCTACCACTCGAAGGGGTACCAACAGGGGTTACAAGGGTGGCCAATAGATGTGCGCTTAAGTACCACTTGTATTTCCTGCGTGTATGAATCCCTCAACTGTGGGTTTATGCATGTAACGACAGATCTCTGTGGCTTAAAGACGTCGGAATACGTCTCTACCCTGAAAAAAAAATTAATCCACACTTTCTACTGAGGAAAGTGCTCTGATACCACTTGTAATTTACTAGATATAAAATGTATGCAGAACTTGAAATAAAATGCTAGTAACGGTAGAATAACAACAATATAACCATAACATTCACCACAATAACACTGAAATGATATAAGAATAACAACAGAAACAACACTTTGAATCTGAAAGTAATGTTCACGGGCCTCTTCGAGGGGGAAACCTCCAGTTGAGAAAAGCTCTATTACAATAATATCCAAGCTAGGGTTCTCATACCCTCGACTCCTATTTAAACTAAAAATAAGCATCTAGAGGAAGATCCTTCTAGAAGAGGAAGCTTCTATTAGGTCTTCTTACATCTGCCTTATTATATTTTATTGAAAGGCCTTATTAATATTGACCTTTATTACATCTGAATATATTGTTCTACCTATGTGCGGGTTAGGACCCTAACAGTGATGAGCAACGTGGTCTAAGGTTGGGAGGTTCATGGAATGTCTGCACGTAGTTGGTGGAGTTACTACAGTTTGAAAGATAAATATCATTATGTGTTTAATTTCAATTAAAATGCTTGCTGTGATGCTTGTAATATTATCATGTATTTCGTTGCAATGATATTTACTGTTAATCCATTAATTCTGTATGTTAGTAGTAATACTGTGATTACTCTGTATTGTTGGTTAAATTTCAATAAATCTTTTAATTTGATTTAATATGCATGTTATATATATAAGTATGAGAATGTTCCACGTAGTAGCATTTCCCGACAGTGGGGTTGATGGCCGGGGATGTTACAATATGGTATCAGAGCCCAAGGTTTCAACACTGAGCCTGGATGGGCCAGATAAGTGGTCTTTGGACCCAATGTTTCGAGTGGAAATGGTGTTCGGATGGAACCAATTTTGAACCTTAGAATGTTTCTGAGTGCCAAGGGGTTACTTGGCCATGTTACGAAGCTCAGGATGACTAGTGGTAGAATAAAACCGCAACCGGTGTGGTATTTGAACATGGAGAGAGAGAGAGACCTCAACACTTGGGGTGTTGGAGCCGTAGGATCTGTTTGGGAAAAAAGAAAGTCCTTTACGACCGTTAGATCCATAAAAGGTGCAGGAGGGTTATCCTGGAAGCCTTTCGGAGTTCGACAGTCGGTAGAAGTTGAATGCACTGAGCCATAAACTTCTGAAGGATATCTACACTGTAGATCATAGGAAAAGAGCCTGACCATTAGATCCTTGTCCACAAAGGCAAAGGAAAATCACTTCGGAGGATTTCTAGTGTGGTGTGTGACAAACTCCCGAAGTCCCGAAGTAGATCGCAACCGTCCATTGCAAAGGACTCGTGTCAAGAGATCATGTACTTCGGGTGGAAGTACTTCGTGAGGAGTCAGGTGTTGTGAGTTTGAAACTCCCGAAGCCCGAAGTGCCGAAGTCACTCATATCCGTTGATTGTGAAGGAGGACACGCGTCGGTAGATCGTGAACTCTGGGAGAAAGCACTCTGGGAAAAAATGAGCATAGAGGAGTTGAAACTCTCGAAGTCTAAAGCTCCGAAGCTCGAAGTTTCGAAGTAAAAGGATAGACGTGGTGGGGCCGGATGACATTGCCTGGGGTGATGTGGAAATTTCTAGGCATACCATGTTCCATCGCCTTAGTTGGTGATGGCTTTACTATGTGGGTCCGGAGGATAGAGAAGCCGAAAGTTCGTAATTCGGGAGATCGAAAGGGAAGCAAGAGGGAAAGCTTCTGGAAACCGAAGTCCCAAAGCTCTGAAGTCCCGAAGTCCCAGAACTCAGACACCTGAGGTTCCATAGTGAGTGTCAGCCGTTGGATGTTGGGTAGATGTGGACTATTGATCCACTCTACTTCACAAGTTCAGTAACTCAGAACTCTGAGAGAGTGTTGTGTTGTGCTTTGAAAATTTCTGAGGCTGAAGGCCCTAGTAATCGTTTATTTATCTATGGCTTGGTCACAACCCATGGTCGCGTGGATTGGGGGACTGAGAGAAAGGGGTTAGTGCCCGAAAACTTAGAAGAGCAGAGCTCCTAAAGAAGAAATTTGCGGGGATTCTTGATTGAATGAGAATCACAGAGAATGAAAACTGAACGTTTTCTTGAATCATATTTGTTTATGAATGCTGTGGGATTTGTTAAGGATTGATGGCCTGACAAATTCCGGTTGTCTGCAAATTGTGTTTGCATAAGTTTAACGAGTGCCAAAACTGATTAGAGTTGGCATTGAGTGCAAATAAATGGAGGACAGAGAATGCTTCCAGTTCAGAGAACGAAGCTAAAGGGATGGATGTTCATTTGGGAGTTGAAGGGTCGAACTCCAATGGGTATGGAGAAGAGACAGATAAGGAGGGGCATATGATGAAAATCATTGAAAGATTGTAGAAAGATACCCAAACTCATCGAGAAGATAGCAAAAATCTCATGAAAGCTAAGGAACAACAGGGAGAATTCAACTTAAAGTTGATAAAGAGTCTGGAGAGAATAGAAAAGAAGTTGGACAAAGAGAGAGACTCGAGCAAAACAGGGAGTCACTAGACTTTTGAGGGAATAAGATCAAGGAGTTTTGGTAGACACCATCATCACTCCCAAGCTCACTCCAAGAGGAGGGAACACAGTAGTTCAAGCCCATCTCCTACCAGAAAGCACAAGAGATCTAGAGTGGATGAACTAAAGGGAGAAATGAACAAGATTAAGCCTCCTATGTTTGATGGAGAACATAAGAAGGAGGAAGATGCCGAAACATGGTTGCTTGGCATGAGGAAATATTTACAACTGCAGAATTATTCCTTTCATGCAGAAGGAATAATTGCGATGTATCAACTAAAAGTAAAAGCATCCATGTGGTGGGATCAACTTGTGCAGGTGCAACGCATTAGAGAGAAAGATATCACTTGGAAATAATTCAAGAGGTATTTCGAGAAGAAATACTTGACTAAAAGATACTATGACAGAAATATGAAAGAGTTCTTTGAACTCAAGCTGGGCAACATGACCATTGATGAATACGAACAAAGATTTTTGGAATTGCTGAAGTATGTCCTGTTCATCAAAGATGAGACTGTCAAGATTCAGAGGTATCTAAGTGGGTTGCCACCTTCCATTGGTGACAAGATTCAGTATGATGATCCTAAGACTATGGAAGAAACTATAAGAATAGTGAAATGCTTATGTGAACAACAAAGAGAAAATCCTACTTTTTGGAAGGCTTGGCATGACCAGAAGAAGTTTAAGAAAGAGCAGAGGCAGAAGGGAAACAAAACTTCATTTTTCAGGAACAATCCTCAAGGACAACCACCATTTAGAGAGTCGAGAATGGCTGATGTAGGGGAACAAAGGCCAAGGCAGACACCCATTCAGTGTTGGGGCTGTCAGGGGAACCACAAGTACAAAGATTGTCCCCATAAAAATGGAAAAGTGAGAGTCATCCATAATGTCTAGCAAGCTGAAACAGTGGAAGACATGGGCATTAGAATACCAAGAATCTACGCAGCCCTGGACAACAAGCAATTATAATATCAATCACACATGATTGAAGTGAAAGGTATGATCAACAACCATGACTTTACTATTTTAATTGATTCAGGGGCTAGTCATAGTTATATAGATCCTAGAGTGGTGGAAAGTTTGCAATTGTCAAGAAACAAACATGAAAAGTCTTGGTTAGTGTAGCTAGCTACAGGAACCAAGAGAAAATTCATTGAGTTGGTTAAGTCATGTCCCGTGGACATGAATGGACTGAGCACAAAGGTTGAATTGAACATTCTGCCTTTAGGTTCTTATGTCTGTCTAGTTGGGATGGATTGGTTGCATCAACACCATGCCATCCTAGACTGTCATAGTAAGGCATTCACTTTCCTGGATGAGGAAGGAAATTGGAAAACAGTCCAAGGAATTCCCAGAGCTATTGCTATTAGAGAAATCTCAACAATGTAGCTGAAGAAGTGCTACAAAAAAGGCTGTTAATTATTTGCAACCCATGTGGAGGAAGCATCTAAGGATGATGTCTCAAATATTGGAGATCATGCGGTACTAAAGAAGTTTGAAGATGTATTTCAGGAGGTACCTGAACTACCTCCGAAAAGAGATATTGACTTCTCTGTAAACTTGATGCCTAGAGCAGCTCCTGTGTCGAAAGCTCCTTACAGAATGAATACGCCAGAGTTGAAAGAGCTGCAATTGCATCTTGAAGAGATTTTGAAGAAGGGGTATATATGCCCAAGTGTGTCACCTTGGGGTGCCCTGGTCCTGTTAGTGAAGAAGAAGGACAGGACGTTGAGATTGTGTATCGATTTCAGACAATTGAGCAAAGTAACTATTAAGAACAAATATCCTCTGCTGAGGATTGATGACCTCTTCGATCAATTGAAGGATGTGAAGATATTTTCGAAGATAGACCTCAGGTCAAGATATCACCAGGTAAGGATAAAGGATGAAGACATCAACAATACCGCCTTTAGAACAAGGTATGGTCATTACGAGTTCACAATGGAGTCGTTTGGGCTGTCGAATGCACCCACTGTTTTTATGTGCCTGATGAATGGTGTATTCGGGGACTATCTAGACAAGTTTGTCATAGTCTTCCTGGATGGAATTCTGGTGTATTCCAACTCATAGGAAGAGCATGAGAAACATCTAAGGATGGTGTTGCAGGTGCTAAGAGAGCACCAACTGTATGCCAAGTTGAGCAAGTGCTCATTTTATTAGGAGCAGATCCATTACTTGGGGCATATTATTTCGAAGTATGGGATAACTATAGATCCTGATAAGATTGAGGCCATTAGAGAATGGTTAGTGCCAAAGAATGTGATGGAAGTCATATCCTTTATGGGTAGCTGGTTATTACAAAAACTTTATCGTAGGGTTCTCGAGGATAACTCACCCTATCACTTCCTTGCAAAGGAAGGAGAAGAAGTTTCAATGGACAGAGGAATGTCAGAAAAGCTTCCAGCAATTGAAGCAAATGTTAACCAGTTCTCCAATCCCAAGGATTGCAGATCCGAATGAAGATTTCATGGTGTGCACAGATGCATGCAAAGAAGGACTGGGAGAAGTCCTTAGTCATAATGGATTCATAATGTGTTATGAATACATGAAGTTGAAATATCACAAAAAGAACTACGAAACTCATGATTTAGAGTTGGAAGCTATCGTTCATGCTCTAAAGAAATGGAGGCATTACCTCATGGGAACGAGGTTTGAGGTAAGGACATACCATAATGGTCTGAAGTATTTGTTTGATCATCCAACCTTAAATGTTAGGTAGAGTAGGTGGTTGGAGTTTCTTTGTGAATATGACTTTGATATCAATCATATCAAAGGAAAAGAGAACAAAGTGGCTGATGCACTCAACAGGGAGTGCATTAATTGCATGCTACAACCATTAGCATGTACCGAACTGATATTAAAGGAAGAATTTTAGAGGCTACAAATGCAGATTTGCAATACAGGGATTTGGTAGCGAAGCTACAACAAGGTAATACGCTACAAGGAGTGGAAAATTATAAATTGGAAACTGATAGAACACTTATGTACAAGAACAAAATTTATATACATAATGTCCAGGACTTGAAACTTATGATTTTGAATGAAATGCATAATGTGCCTTATGCTGGGCACCCTGGATACCAGAAGAATGTGGCAGCAGTCAAAAGCCATTACTTTTGGCTAGGTATGAAGAAAGAGATTGTAGAATACATCACTAGATGTATGGAGTGTCAGAAGGTTAAAGCTGAGCACAAACACCCAACAGGGTTGCTACAACCTTTACCCATTCTTGAGTGGAAGTGGGAGGTAGTGACAATGGATTTCATCACAGGATTGCCTAGGACATGCAAGCATCATGACTTAATCATGGTGGTGGTGGACAAGCTTACGAAAACTACCCACTTCATTCCGTTAAAGACTACTCACAAGGCAACGCATGTTTCTGACATATTTATGAAGGAAGTGGCAAGATTGCACATAATTCCCAAGACAATTGTGTCTGACAGAGACCCGTAATTTACCTCAAATTTATGGAAAGGGTTATTCAAAGGGTTTGGAATGAATCTGAACTTTAGCACAACCTATCATCCTGAGTCTGATGGGCAGATAGAGCGGGTGAATTGAGTGATAGAAGACATACTAAGGATGTATGTGATGGACAAACCATCTAAATGGGAAGACTACCTACATTTGGTAGAATTCTCCTACAATAATGGGTATCAAGCATCGTTGAAGATGAGCCCATTTGAAGCACTTTATGGAAGAAAGTGCAATACTCCAATAAGTTGGGACAATCCAGCTGATAGGGAAGTAGTTGGGCCAGAGTTGCTCAAGAAAATGGAAGAATAGATGCTAAAAACTAAGCAGAATTTGAAAGTTGCCAAAGACATGCATAAAAGTTATGCTGATAAAAAAAGAACCCACCAAGAGTTTAAAGTGGGCAATCATGTTTTCCTGAAAGTGAAAACCAATAGAAGTTCCCTGAAGCTGGGAAACTGCGCCAAGTTGGTAGTTAGATTTTGTGGGCCATTTGAAATCCTAGAAAGGATTGGGCTAGTTGCATATATGTTTGCATTACCTGCAGCCATGAATGTACATAATGTGTTTCATGTTTCATTGCTTAAGAAATATATACCTGATGCTAATCATGTTTTCGATTGGAATGTGATTTAGGTGGAGCAAGAAGGTGTCTTGCAAGTGCATCATGTGCGCATATTGGACTGGAAAAAAAATCTGCTCTGAAATCGATCCATAAGGCTTGTAAAGGTCCAGTGGACTTGGTACAATCCTGAGGACGCAACATGGGAGCATGAGGATGCTATGCGGGCAGAATACCCGCATCTTTTTGAATATTTTGAAAATCTTGTTGATGCTATGTAAACTTTGCACTGAGGAAAGTGCAAAAATAAGGGGAGGGGATTGTAATACCTCAAGGACGTGCCCCAGTTATATTATGAATTGTAATCATGTTTTGTAGGCTAGTGAGATGAGTATTGATAAGTTGGTGGGCTTATGTGTTTATTAGGTCGGAGAGCCTAAGTATTAAAGGCCAGGAGCTTGATTTGTATATGTAATTATGCAAAAAATTAATAAAGATTAAACATCGCTGCGTGTAGACTGACCACGAAGACAGAGTGATGGGGGACTAAGATTCCATAGGGTGGGTAAGGGAAAAGGGGTTGAAAGGTTGGAAAGAGGGGCTAAGCTTAGGGGCTTAAGTCGTTGACAATAATGATTTATTATTATTCCAAAGATGTGTGAAAGACATGCTTTTTTATCCTAAGTCCTGGGAGAGGCAATGCATGCAGCTCCAACGTGTGCAAAAAGGAAATGCATGCAGCTCTAGGAAAACAAGTGTCGACCTGGGTGCATGCAGTTAAAAGATGAAGCATTAGCTGAGTTGGGGGTTCGTTCTACTATTTTTCCTGATCCTCTGTCTGAAACTGCGAGACCTCTGTGATCGACCTTTGCTTAATTGTCTTGTCACACATCCTGAAAATGAGAACCGTGAAGCTGACTGGTGTATTTTCCGTGAATCCCATGGCCTCTGTATTCAACCTTTGCAATATTCACGCAGGCACCTGAAAACCGAAAATCCATGAACCGTTTTGTGTCTTGTGAGGAACCCAACACCTAAGTAATCGCCTTAGTTGTGTTTTGTTTTAGCATGGGCTTTTGCCTTCTGCAATGTCATTCCCATCTATTGTTTCTACTATCATCCCTGTGTGAATGAGTGTTGAACTGTTGTTCTTGTCCTCCCCTGGTTGGAGTTGAGTCGAGGAGTGGCTGAAGAACCAAGTTGTCAGGCCCATGGTTGAAGAGGCAGGTTGTCAGGCTTGTGAGCATCTCTCTCCAGGTGAGAGAGTCTACTGGGAAGTGGTTTTCTCCCAGAGAGAGTCCAAAACTAGCTACGAAGCTATGAGAATTCCTGATCCGACCTGTTGCCGAGACCTAGAGAGGGAGGTGAAGCACCGATGGACTGTGCTTGTGAAGGTGTATACTCGCGGTTGGAACAAGCATGTGGGGAATGAGAGTCTGTGTGTAGTGGGCATAATAAGGCTCCTGGAGAGAATCCTTTCAGTTTCTATGTTCAATTTTTCTGTAACCTCAACTTAGTCTAGGATTCCCTTTCCTTGGGTGGAGCTTAGTCTCAGCTCGGGGGTGACCCACTGCTGAGCATGATGAGCAGCGTGGTCTAAGGCTGGGAGGTTCATGGAAGGTATGCATGTAGTTGGTGGAGTTACTACAGTTTCAAAGATAAGTATCATTATGTGTTTAATTTCAATTAAAATGCATGTATGTGATGCTTGTAATATTATCATGTATTTTGTTGCAATGATATTTACTGTTAATTCCATTAATTTTGTATGTTAGTAGTAATACTGTGATTACTCTGTATTTTTGGTTAAATTTCATTAAATATGTTAATTTGATTTAATATGCATGTTATATATATAAGTATGAGAATTTTCCGCGTAGTAGTGTTGCCCGACAGTGGGGTTGATGGTCAGGGACGTTACAATACTCCATGGTATCAACCTTGTCCAAAAACACTTGTCTTCAACCATGTATCTAACGAAATGGTACTACATATCCATGTGCTTTGTCTTAGCATGTCAAGCAGGGTTATTTCCCAATAAGTTTTCACTTTGACTATCACGATCTATCCTTATATATTTCTATAAAAAACCAATACCTAAACAAAATCTCTACTACATTACAATATCCTTACTCACATGAGTGGCTTCCATGTACCTTGATCAGTTTACATTCTTGCGTATGAAACCTATGCAATATTGTTTGAACATATTTGCTATGATATAACCAAAGTTTCCTATTTATATGATCTCTTTAATTTCCATGCCCAAAATAAAATTTGTAGCGACAAGATCCTTTATATCAAACATATAGGACAATTGAGATTTAATATTGTTGGTGATTTCCTTGTTGTTTCCAATCAACAACATATAATACCACATAAACAAAATGACCATCAACATGTTTGGAATAGACACTATGATAAACTTTGTTGAACTTGAAATCCAAGTCCAATATATAAGTACCAAACTTTTGATACCACACTCTTCGAGAGTTCTCTAAGACATAGATGAGAATTTTTAGCTTGCAAATTGGGTCATTCTTTGTTTCTCACCAAAAAAACAACAGACAAAAAAAATATAATATAAATTACCTTATAAATAGGAAAATAATCTCACCAAAATAATTTTTCTCCACCTAGGAATATATTTTTTCTCTAAGGTGAGTTCTTCACTTTACATTATGTATCAAACTTCTTCTTGAGCAACCATTTCCTACCAATAGTTTTTATTTCAGTAGGTAACTTAACCAAATCCCATCCCTCATTTTTGTTCAAGACTTCCATTTCTACAACCATGACCTTCTTCTAGAGTTTACCATTCTTTGAATGAACTACCTCCCAAACCACTTTAATATCATCACAAAAGAAGAAGGAAAATAAGAGGGGATATACCTTTCCATTTTTTTTCTTTCTCGAATGGATCTTATCAATACTAAGGTATCCTCATATGGCTCAACTTATTCTATTGAGTTAGATTCTCCATTTTCCAAATGAAATTGCATTTTCTATGGTTCTTCCTCTCTTGGTTGGCCATCTTGCTTGGAAGAAACTTTACTTTTTATGAAGATTACATCTCAACTATAAAAAATCTTCCTTGTTTATGGGTTCCAAATCTTGTAGTCTTTTACTTCATCTTTATAATGAATAGAGATATATTTTTCTTCTTTATCCTACGATTTAATTCTTTTCTCCTTTGGAACAAAACATAAAGATCAAAACCAAAAATTTAAAATGTGCAAGAGAGGGTTTCTTAACAATCCTTGCCTCATGTGGAGTTTTATCCACTAGCACTGATGAAGGTGATCTATTTGTGAGGAAACATGCAGTACCCCCTATCTTTACCTAGATTTCCTATGGTATTCTTGCACAATTGAGCACACTTCTCACCTTTTTCATCAACGTCCTATTCATTCTTTCTACAACTCCATTATGTTGAGGTGTGTATAGAGTAGTCAATTTCCTCGCTATACCATACAACTTATAGAACTACTTGACTTCATTTCCAAGGAACTCTCCATCATTATCTATCATCAACACCTGTATCTTTTTCTTTGTCTAGTTTTCCAGAAGAGTCTCATGTAATGTTTGTCGAAGAAAATATATCCATGCATTCCTTGAGAAATCATCTACGAATGAAACATAACACAAATATTTACTTAGTGATGGAATGGGAGTTGGTCCAAAAACATCATTGTGTTTTAGCTCCAAGATCCCTTATACTCTTGTAGCACCATCTGTAAATCTAAACTGATTTTATTTACCATAAACACAATGTTCATAGAAATCACAATTTAAAGAGCCAAGATAAATTCCTTATGAAAAACTCAAAGGCCCTTCTCTGCAATATGTCTCAATATTTGGTGCCAAAGCATGTTCTTCTCTTCAAGAATAACATGGGTCTTGTCTACTTCTTTTCTCCCTTCAAGAACAACCAAATTGTTACATTCATTCATAATGGTTGTCTCAAGCTTGTATAATGTTTCAATTTGAACTCTTTTTACCAACACCATTGCTCCTCAAACCATATTGCATCTATCCTTTTCAAATATTATCTGCACTACATCACCCATCTTATCCACAAATAACAAGTTTCTGTCCAACCATGAAATACATGAAACTCTAGGAAGGGTTTTAATCATAGTTGCATAGGAATCGCTCCTGACATTTTCAACATCTTTGAAACTTGTTCCCGATATTTTGGGAGCTTGGGAATTGGTACAAAACTTCCCCAACTGGTTGGGAACTATTTTGGGAACTTGGGAGATTTTTGGGAGCTTGAACATCAAGGAAACGAGAGCTTGGGAGCAAGTTTCCAAAATAAAAAACTTTAAATTAGAATTATATTAAGTTAAAATGTAAATATTTTTATTCCATTATTACAAATACATAATTTATTACAAATATGTTCATTATATTTATTCAAAATATTACTATAAAACAAAGACTAAACTAAGGTAAATATTATTTCAAAAATTAGTGAAGTAAAAAAACTTAATAATAGTCACTTTATAGTTGTGGATATGAAAAACTTTTAATACATGTATGTTTGCTACCAACTCATTGGCTTTTATTGTATTTTCATATTACAAGAATAATGCTTCAAATTTACAAAGATGTTTGAAGTTTATATATGTAAAGTTTAATTTAAAAAGATGTTAAAATTGTATATATGTATTTCCAATTTTGTTTCTCATTTTCTAATTGAATCTTTATGGATATTAAAGTTTAAATATTGTGCTAAATATATTCATATAATTATTAGCACAAGTTAAATTAGTAATTTTGATATTGTAGTTGTTGCACTAGGAGAAATGTTGTCCTCAATTAACCTTCAATTTTATTGAAATGAGATTTAAAATGTATCATTATCTCGATACATTGTAATCTAAAATATTTTTGTATTTTTTTAATATATATTATTGTCGCTCCCAACTTCACTTTTCCTCAAACTTCTACTCGTATCGATGTACCCAACATTCCCACGTTTCGGAAACTCGTGCAACATAGGTTTTAACCCTTCCATCTTTGAGTAGCAACATGGCCTTTCCATGTCCTATGATTTTGGTTTTCAAGTCATCTCATAAGAAGACGTCACCTCCAATATATTTAAAAAGATGTTAAAATTGTGTATATGTATTTTCAATTTTGTTTCTCATTTTCTAATCAAATCGTTATGGATATTCATATAATTATTAGCACAAGTAAAATTAGTAATTTCGATATTGTAATCGTTGCAGTAGGAGAAACATTGTCCTCCATTGACCTTCAATTTTATTGAAATAAGATTTAAAATGTATCATTATCTCGATACATTGTAATTTAAAATATTTTTTAATATATATTATTGTCACTCCCAACTTCATGTTTCCTGCAAATTTGAGGGAAACTTCTACTCGTTCATCCATGTTCCCATCATTCCCACATTTCAAAAACTCGTGCAACATAGGTTTTAACCCTTTCATCTTTGAGTAGCAACCTGGCCTTTCCACTCCTATGATTTTGGTTTTCAAGTCATCTCATAAGAAGACATCACATCCATTATACTTTTATATTTACAAAACCACCCACTTTGAGGGGTCATATGAAATGAAGCACACAATTTATTCTACCATGCATCATGATATGAATATGTACTTGAAGATTCCAAGTTACACATCCCCTCCTTCTTCTATAGTAGGGGCATCATTACATACCTTAATTTTATCAATATTTTTAGTTTTGCAATCCTTCTTCAAATGCCCACCTTGATTGCATTTCCAACATTTCTTTATAAAATTTTAGGGAGGTTTATACCTCCCTGTAGACTTTGATATATCTTAGGAATTAATTTCATTTCTATCTTTGGGATGACCTCTCACAAACAAGGCATCCTTGGATATACCTTCTATGGGTTTTCTCTTCATTTCTTCTGATAACAAGATGTAATTACATCCTCCAACTTTAATGTATATTTAGTAGTACTACCATGCATCATGATATGAGTATGTACTTGAA
>ML832380.1:23728-45774 GCA_009831015.1 Picea engelmannii | reverse complement strand
TATATGCAGTGGCCTTTTGAATTCTCCATGAAAAGATTCTAATGGTGGTGATATGATTTTTGTCTTCTCTCATCGTATGTGTTTCGTGTATTCCTAAATTCTATTTGCGCTTTCTTCTGTTTAAATTGGAGAGTTAAAAAGATCATAATTCGTCTTATGATGCTCTTAGCTTAAGCAATTTAAACTATGTGTGTATTTCTTCCTAACTAATTCATATATCATAAAAATATGATGAAGAAGCAGTTGTTTTATTTGATTCATTTGAAAATCATGGCTTTGAAAACGCATCCATGGGGACTCTAGAATGTGAAGCAGTTCATGTCATTGGCTTTCCACATTTGCAAGAATATTATGAACATGAACTCACTCCCTTTCATTCATTGGTAAGCCAAAATAATAGTCCTCAAACAAACTTCCAAAAGGTTAATAAAGCTGAACCAGAATTACAAGAGGATGGTCTTGATGCGTATAATATGGTCGTCATATTTGAATATGTTCAAATATGTATGAATGTTTTTGTTGATATGCATGGAAAAGTGGACAAACTCATTTCTTCCATTCCAATTGAAAATGTTCTTAGAACATAAGAAATAGAGCAAGAACAACAAACACTTATCAAAGGGGTTGGTCTTTCTGTTTTTGTTCATCAAGAAGAAATAAATTTTCATGATTTTTATGACCCTATGACATGTTATATAGAAAATTATAACAATAAGGATTTAAGGCTTAGGATGGATTGTAAGCTCAGAGATGAAGATAATGGCAAATCAATGTCAATATTGGATATGGGTTGTTTTGCACCAGAATTTTCTTTTTAGCCAGTGCTGACTTTTGATGCAAGAGGGTGTCACTCTCAGCAGTCTAAGCGTATTTTTCATCCTCTTGATGGAAACCAAGAGAGTAAATTGCATGAAAGTAAGAAAACAGTGAAAAAAGTGAAACATAACTGCAGTCTTATGCATATGTTGGAAGATCCATTTGCAGTTTTACTAGAAAAAATAAATAGTCCCAATATTTTTGAAATTCTAAGATTTGGATTCATATATAACTTCTTAAATGAGATGTTGGTAAATAGGCTTTGGAGAAAACATGTGCAAAGTGAACAAACAGTAGATGAAATGATGCCATGGCTGCATTGGCATTTTGATTTCATTTGACTGGCAGAACATTTGAGTAGTAAGTGTAGGTAGGTGTAAATAAGCTTGACGAACAAGAATTTTCAAGTTTAGATTACCAAATAAAGTATTTAGTTAGATTTTAGCAGTATATCCAACATTCAGTCTCCATATCAGAGCATGGAACACACCTGTTGTGAGAGAAGCTCCAATGGATAAGGCACAAGGTCTACTGTTCTTTGCTACCTCGTGGGGAGGATATCATCCCCAATTGGAGCCCATGTTATCACTATACAAATTTTCATATGGAGCCCCAACCTCGGGACTTAGTGGGAGACTACGTCGGTATGGAGGAGTGATAGACTAGTGGACAATGCCATATCTAGTGGATGCGACTAAATATAGCAGAAAGGCGAAGTTGATAAGACCCAATGGGTTGTAGATCGTGGTCGTCGTTGATTGATGGTTGAAGGACATATCAGGTGGATAAATAGTGCGTTGGTTAAGCTCTTGGAGGTGGGCCGATAAGAATACCGCAGTTTTGCTTCAAGGGCACGTGGTGCCACCAGATACATATCTGGGAGAAAAGCGGGTAAGATGGAAACCACCCAAGCCCACCCCGATGTCACGTGTCAGAAAATTGTTAGATATATATCACATCCAAGGATCACATGTGGAAAGGGAATGTTGACGGTCTGTCAAATCACCTTAGGACATTTGTTTGGGTATTTTTCGTCTGTGCAATGTCGGGTAAGCGTCGCCATAAAACTGATTCGAAGGCTCGTCATTTAAAATTTATATCCGAGCGTGATAAGCCGTAGTCCTTGCTATTACTTTCGTCAGTAACCTATGATTGGCACTCAATGACGAATGCCATTCAAAATATGGATGACATTACTCTGTTTTGGGCGATTAACGTTTCATTCCTGAATGGGGTAATCACAAACCGAATCAGCTTCCTAATTTCTATACAATTAAGGGAGACAAGCTCGTGCTTTCTTGAAAACCAGAGAGAATGGATGAGATAGACCAAGTGGCCTCCATTGAACTAGGATATTCCAACAATATGAAAAATTTATCAGTGAAAAAGAAAGAAAAGATTGTTGCATGAATACTAGCAAAGAAATTTCACACGAAGCCTGTAGAAGAGCCAGAAGCAGATAAAGAGGTCATATTAAATCCCATCATGAAGGATTTAATCATCAATGGATACGTAGATGAGAACCACACGCAAGCTATAAAGAGGGAAAGGAGCAAGCGACAAAAGACAAAAGTTAAAGCTGAAGTGGTTGAAAGCGTTGGAGAAAACCAACCTGCTTGGTTGGACACTTTAAAAGAAGAAATTGCTAATCTGAAATAGATTTCAAGGTAAATTAAATATGTTTCAGAAAATTTTGTAATAATATAGACATGTGGCATTCAAAGTGAAAATCTCAAATATGTCAGTTTTTTATTATAGCGTCCCCTAGAAAATAGGAGTACAGTTGTGGTACGTTACTCCTTCATTGTAACTGATGTCTATTTTTGGTATATTGGGGAAGAAGATTCGTTTTGAATCTCGGATGTAATTTATCTATATATACTAGTACAAATAAAAATGGTGGGTTGGACTTACCAGAGAGGGGCCTGCTCTCGTAGCAGGAGGACTTTGTAACTTTTTGGAGCTGAATCGAATATATATATGCAGTGGCATTTTGAATTCTCCATGAAAAGATTCTAATGGTGGTGATATGAGTTTCATCTTCTCTCATAATATGTGTTTCTTGTATTCCTAAATTCCATTTGCACCTTCTTCTGTTTAAATTGGAGAGTTAAAAAGCTCAGAATTCGTCTTATGATGCTCTCAGCTTAAACAATTTAAACTATGTGTGTATTTCTTCCTAACTAATTCAAAATTCATTTCAGTAATGCTCTGATGTAGTTATTTGTTTTCTCCTTCTTCCTAAACTCTTCTTAAATACAATTTATAACTCAATTTCATTGCCTCATTTAGCCTTTATCCTCTGGAGAGTTCTATCGGCCAGTCATTGTTTTCATTCATTTTCAGAATTTTGAATCCATAGCCCTAAGTGTCCCTCCCCTTCGTAGCCAACAAATTTATAAAAAACCCCAAAACAAACTAAATCTAGCCATCGATTTCCAACGAGATATCAAGTGACATGAGCAAGCTCTCTCTGATTTGAGCAGGCTAGTGCCCAACTCTAAAGTTGGTTGAAACAATTACCTCTGTCATTTTTCTATTCAACCAGACAGAATTTACAAAGTGCTAACAAAGGTTATACGAAAAATGAACCCCCTGGAGTCTCCTTTAAGCTCTTTTCAGACTCTCTAAACATGAAAATATTGTTGAGTGATCTTGCTTCCTTTCACACTAATTAAAAGGTTTGAAAAGGCGTCTCTCGAGTGGTATTTTATCTCTTTTTCGGCGTCGCGAGACTAAAATTACGAAAAAGGACAACCCTGGAGTCGCCTTTAGTTTTTTTCAGACTCTTTAAACATGAAAAACCATCGAGTTTTCTTTCTCTGGACTTGTTAAAAATTACACATTGAAGGGCCCATATGGGACCGAACCCTTACTTCTTCTAGTTCGTTAAACAAAGGAAGATAAAATTACCGAAGGTGAATTACATCGAGCATGTGTTATCCTCCTCAAGCTCGTTAAATTAAAAAGAGGTACTCATCTATCTGGGTGGGGGAAAAATTGAAGGAAGTGGGTCAAGTTTTTGAGAATCCTTTATGGAAGCTTTTGTCACCCTTGAACATGGCACCTGTTTGCGTCTCATCTTACATTTGGATAATCTGCTTGTCTATTAGTCATACCAATTCCATGTGTCTCCATACTTTTTCGTCCAGTTGAAGAGTGCTCTTATTGTCGTCACAATACATTTTGGTACTCGTCGAGTCAATGCTGCCAAGTCAGTTGTCGTGCCTCATCATGTTCAAGGGAAGTTTCACTTCAAACCATCGGTCTGTAGTATTACCAGTTTCCATTTCATGTGTCAGTCTATACTCATTTGATTCACCATATTAGATTTCTTTCCTATATCAGTTTCGTGTCGTTGATGGGGGATACATCAAGGCCCTCCTTCGACGAGTCTTTTCCTGTCGATTTCAACACATCATCTAGGAATCAGAATTAGAAACCAATTAGTACAGTGGGACCTGTAGGCCTCAATGGCAGGCCTCCTTGCCTCCGACGGTAGGTTTACATCACTGACCTCTGATCGGATGATTCCATGAATGTTTGACTTCAACTCATTTATTCACATTCATTGGATTGTAATAGGGTACCTTGGGAGTCATTGACATCATTTGTGATTTCCCTCGCACTTGTTAATGATTTACCTCAATGACCGGTAATCAAGTGGTTTATACCCTGTTTGACATCAAAACGTCTATTCACATGGCTAGATTCGTACCACATCAGGATTGAGATGAAGACTGTAGTGTCCCCAAAGCCGAGCCTCGTTACAGATCATGATATATGCAATGAATTGTAAATGTGCTCTATAGGATGGTGAGCCAAGTTTTGTATAAAGCTGGAAGGCTTATGTGTTTGTTAGGTTAGGAAGCCTAAGTGTTTGAGGGCCAGGAGCTTGTTGTTGTACTTGTATGTATGCAAAATAATCAATAAAATATAAACATCGCCAAGTGCAGACCGACCACGATGAATGAGTGAAGGGGGACTGAGCATCCACATAGTGGGCAAGGGACTAGGGGCTGGAAGGTGGGAAAGGGGCTGAGTTTTGAGCCTAGGGGCTTAGGCCTGGAATAATATTTTAATATTATTTCCTAAAAATCCATGTGCATATTATTTTATCCTAAGTTCCTAGCAAAAAGGAAAGGCGTGTACAGGGAGGCATGCAGATGGAACACATGCAGTTCCCAGGGTGACAAATGTCCACCCTGACGCATGCAAATAAGAGGAGAGATCTCTGGCATTCCATTTGACCCGACTGCCCTGAGAAGGAGCCGTATAAGCCAGTCTGCAAGAGACCTCGTGTATGTCTGTTACAGAGAGGAAGCTTGTGTTGGGTGCTGAAGAATGCGTGTTTACCCTTGTTCAGAGCCGTGGAGTCTATCTATGAGAGAAAATTAGTGTGTGTGTTCCCTAAATGAAATGTCCATGTCAATTTTGGGGAAGAGTCTATGTTTTTCCAGGAAAAATTGAGCGAGCTTGTGCGTGGAGCCCTATTTTGAAATCTTGACCGTGAGAACATCCTGTGACTGCTGAACCGGACATTGGGGAAGCCTGTGTCCATTTTCCCTGTGTTTGTTGTGGCACGCAGTTCTGGACTGCGTGAGGCTTGTTGGCCTGTGAGCGACTCCCTCCAGGTGAGAGAGTGCACAGAGGAAGGAGAGAGCTCTTGGAAGGAACCCTGTAGCTGCCACAGAACCCGGAGACTTCTGGTCCGGTCTGTTCCTGTAACCCAAGGTAAGGGAGACTGGCAACCGAAGGACTGTCCAAGTGATAGAGAAGGTGCACTCTCCTGGGGTGGAACATGCATGTGGGGAATGAGGGTCTGTGGGCAGTGAGCGTGGGAGATTCCTGGGAGAGCATTCTTCCTGATGGTTGTGTGTGACTGAATTTCTTGTAACCTCAGCCTGAGTCTGGATTCCTTGCCCTAGGGTGGAGCTCAGTCCCAGCTCGGGGGTGACCCACTGTTGAGTTGAGCAGCAGTGCGGTCTACGACTGGGAGGTTTGTGGAAGGCCTGCATTTGGTTGGTGGATTTCTCCACTGTCACAAGATAAGTGTTTAATTATATCTCTACCACATTTTATCATGACTGTGTTGGATTTGTTATCATGTTTTCCACTGTGTAAATTAATTACTGTTGAAAGCTATGGATTGTCTAATTATAACAGTAACTATATGTTTATTCCAAGAATTAAAATGTATCTCCTTGCTGTTACGCATGTGATTATACAATTCTGTGTGTTTTATGTAAAAGTCCATGTACAGATTGGTTAGCGAGAGGTTTGAAAGCCTCGGTAGTGAAAAGGGTACACTACAAAGACCCTGGGTTGAGCATTCACTTTGTTAAACTTCTTTTCCCAGTCTGTGAAGGAGATTATTTGAGCATGGTGATGTATATACTGTCACATAGATCCACATTGTATTGGTTCGTGGCTATGTTTTATCATCTCGTAGCTCCACTGTGTATTTTTAGTGGCTACGATAAGTTCATGTCATGGATGTATGGTTCCACATTGTATCTTTGGTGGCCATATCCTAAGTCAATATTTTTCATGGATCCGCAATGTATTGGTCGGCGGCCGTTCTTTGAGTCATCTCATATTCCGAGCATAGGTATGCCTGCCTCGGAAATGGAACATTTTTTAATACTGTTTGATGGTTGTTTGCAGCTTCTTCCAGGTTCTCCAACTCCACACCCTTTCATTAAATATTTGTAAAGTGTTTCGACCATCATTCTCTCTTATGACCTCACACCTTAGGGGGCATTCTGTTACACATGAAATTTCCACACCTAGGTACCTCGCCCTAGGTGTCGTAAGTGTCATATAAGTGTCTCATACACCTTGACACCATGGAATAACCTATGTCACAATCCCTAGTCAATGTGGAGGAGGGATATATTACATGAAGGCCAAAATACCAAGTGCACATGAATTATTATTAATATTCATGAAAAATAAATAAATTAAGTGTGAGAATCAAGTGCACATGAATTATTATTAATATTCATGAAAAATAAATTAATTGAGTGTGAGAATCCACCTCACATTTGGTTTCCTATTTTTAGGGAAGGTGGAGGATCTCATGTATGGTTGAAATATTTCCTCCTTAAAATCCTTGAGAGATATTTCCTCCCTAAAATCCTTGAGAGATATTTCCTCCCTAAAATCCTTAAAGATATATTTTCTCCCTAAATATCTTTTAGATCCATTTTTAGTGGATCTGATGAGTGATCCTCTCCATGGTGGTTAAGCCTCCAAATCCTATATAATGAGGGCTTTCCATGGATATGAGAGGGGAGAAGTTTAGAGATACCAAACTTATGATCTCATAAGGAAAGAAGAAAAATTGAAGTATCAAACTTATGGTCTTGGGAGCTTTGTGCAAGGGTTGGACGAGGAGGACTTGGAGAGGCTGTTGTGACTTCATCTACGGTTTGTAAGTATCTATTTTTAGTTCTCATTAATATATATGTTCTTGGACTATTTCCTTCAAGTTTGTGTACATTTGCATGTGCTTGGCTTGTCTCTTTTGATGAATCTAGTTTTAAACTAATCTTGGTAGAATAGAAAGTATGTTTTGTCTTCGTTGTCTATTGGATTGCAGAATTCATTGGAGGTCTTGAATATCAAGTTCAACCCAGATTGAGCGAGGAAAAACTTCATAAAAAGGTACTCATACTTTCTTCTTCTTCTTCCTTGACTAGTTTAGCTGCATTTAAAGGAATGTCAGTTTTCAAAGTTAGCACCTTTCTGTCTTGGTCATAGGGGTCTAATATCCAAGAGGAAATTCACCTATCCACAAGGGAATTTTCCTACAATAGTCTTCCACGTGGATTTTGAATAAGTAAACAACGGGAGAACAAACAATAATAGTGGATACACTAAGGGCCTTTGAGGAGGTAAGAGTAGGTCCATATCAACAATTTTCATTTTATCATGTGCAGGGGAAACAATAGTAGTAGGAATTCCAAGCATTGGTGGTGATGTCATAACATACTCTTGGGAAAGGAGGAAAAATGTTAGAATAAGAACTAGATGACTCATTCCCCATATCTCCTTGTGGGACAATGTTAGGCTTGGGGTTCCCCCAACTATCATTGCTAACCAAAGGAGATGCTATGGTGGACATTCCATGAATTATTTATAAAAGGGGTAGCATTTTGTATCTTAGAAATGTTAATATGATGACAAAAACTAGTTGGAAAAGGTAACTACGATGACTTCTTATCAAGTCAATCACCCAAGAAAAAATGGTTAGTTTGTGATAGGTGTGAACTATTTTGAGTTTTCAATACAATTAAGAGAGAAATATCCCCCCTCTTTAGATGTTTTGATTATTCTATGTTCCTCTATATGCACCTCGAGAAGGGGAATTTTCCCTAAAACTCATCCTTTACCAATCATAAACCAAAAAAAGGTGATCAACTATCAATTTGTTACTCCAAGCCATACTAATAAAGCCAATGGAATATTCACTTCACAAGTGGAAATCAAAATTAATAAGTAAAGATGCTATAGAGATGTCATTTCAAATACCAAGTAAAATACATTGGACAAGCTATGGGGTTAGGGTTTAGTAACAAGGCAAGTCAAGGAAAAAGAAAGTCTTTATTGGAAATAAGTAAATAACATTTAAACCATGGACAAATTTTGTATCATCATCAAATAAACCTATTATGTGACAAGTGCACTTCCAAACTCTTATAATTTGAACTATGTAACACAAAGTACAACTAAAAGGGATTTCTAGAACAAAAGATACCCATAGAACCTTACAACCTCCCAATATAAGGACAAATAAAAAACAATAAGACAAATTACTCTAATAGAAAATCACTGCCACATAATTCATAAGGCACAACTATGGTTGTTCATAAGGAAAGGTACAATTTCATAAATTATGACCACAATTAGCACCCAAACAATGCTACTATGAATGATGATGAAAATTGAATAACACTTAGAAACCCTAGAGCATCAAAGTGAGGACAAGTCTGTACCTTTCCAAATCCAATAAAAACTAGTAATATGTTCTTTGCATATTGAAACAACATTATAATTAGATAAAAATCAAATAGTAAACATGAGTGCATGACACTCAGGCATAATAAACACTTCTATGAACAACATATAAAATATTCCATACGTGAAAATTTGGTGTTTAAATAGAACAACACACTTGGGTCCAAACAATCATCCAAGTCTACGCAACATCTCTAACATCCTTAGAAGGAAACCATATAATGCAATAGAGAGTATTGTAAAAAACATAGAGGTTGGCACAAGAGGATATAAAAAAGGAGGTTGAGGAGTAAAGAAAAGCACTCAACATGATATCCATAGTGACCCAAACACAGATAATGAGTGACCATAGTAAACCAAACCAATGTAGTGAGCTAGGGATTGAAACCAAGTATGCTTAGGTCATATTCAATTGATAATGTTGAGTACAAAGCCGAGGAAAAACTACAATTATCCAATTATGGAGTGGTAGCACCACCAATTATCACCAATAATTCAAATAGATTCAAACCCAAAATATAGTGATGATATACAAGGCAAGATCCATGGTAAAGAAATGCAATAATCACTAGAACTATATAATAATAAGCTCATTCATATCTATCCATCAATAAAACCATTGCCAAAAATTCTACCACAAGTTAATGCCATCAAGGAAGGTGAGGCAAATGGGTAAGGTTGGAAAATGAACATAGGCTAAGTTGGATAATAGCCAAATACAAAGTAAGAACTGCGAATTTGTATAGTGCAAAGGAAGCCACAGGGTAGCCTAGAACCTATGACATGAAGACCCTTAAAATCAAGGCTAGAACTTACTCATGCCCAAGCGAATAATTCTCTAAATTTAAAGGTAACAGTACAAATTGAGGTGGATGTCCCATCCAACAAAGATATATTTCCATGGGGCCAACCACATATAGGAATTAAGGCTACATGGTGTTATCCTATAGACAAGGAACAATGTAGCACAAAATATCCATAAAAAAAAAGATACAAACACAAGGCAAGGGGGAAATTCAAAGATGTGAGGTAACACAATGAGTGTATAGGGAAACACAAGGAACAAACAATGAACCAAAGAAACAACCCTACAAAATCAATCAAGAAACCATTAATAAAATGAAAACACATAGGAAGAGATGAGCCTATCTCCAAACACAAAATGTAAAAAAATTCTAGGTTAAAGAAAAAGCTTCAAAAAATGTGTAACCACCATAATTACAAGGCTTCTAAGCTCTATTCCATAATGGTACTAGGTGGTACCTTATATTCTTTTTAAAACAATTACAAGTAGGAGATATAAACGAGGAGGAAGCTTAACAGAAAACTCAAAGGATTGAGCTCTCAACTCCTCAAGTCCAAAATACAAGATTGAGAAACACAAGGACATGTGAACATCAAAAATCCTAAAAAGTTTATCCATTTAATTTATCATTAATGAATGAGATTAACACAAGTACACCCACTACCCCATGCACATTAATTGCTATTTACTAAAGCCAATACAACGATGGATAGTTGGTCATTTCCAAAATCAATTACCAATCAACCAAATACTAGTGGTGGTAGTCCCAATGATGACCAATAATAAAAAACTAAAACCTACATTCCAATAGTCCCCTTTAACCGAATAGTTTCCATAAGTTTGGTAAGGTTAACCAAACTGCTAGGTAAACCTTCCTAAAATCAATCAATACTTTACCATATTAAACCAATAACCAAACCATATACCAACAACAAATGCCAAATAACAAGATAACTACATCCATATGCCCAAAAGCCTAAGCAAAACAAGCTCAACACAAAATACACCACCAAATAAATAGTAAACAACCATATAATATCACAATACAAACCATAATCCAACCAACTCAAAACAACCATATTGCCACCATAAAGAGCCCATAAACAATGCTACAAAGCTAAAACATTTACTTATAACATAAGCAACTATGAAGTGCATTGATACGTAACATCTACTTATAACATAAGCAACTATGAAGTGCATTGATAAGTAACATCTACTTATAACATAAGCAACTATGAAGTGCATGATAAGTTTCATATTAAAACACATACAAGAATAATGCATGATTCGACACGTACTAAAGACATGTGCTTTAAATGTTTAGCACCCTTATAAATTTCATATATGTGAGTGGCCAACTAATCCTTTGTTTCTATTACACACATGCCACTATATGCAACAACGTGTCAAGTCAAAACAATTATGATTTTCCACCATATGATATATTAAACATATGTGAAACAAAGAGTAATCATGTCATATAAAAACATGTTCCAACCAACATACAATACCGAACCAAATGATCACGAATCACAATAAAAGAACACAAACATCAACATGAGCCATAGAGAAGTAGCTCTACATGAGAGTCGAAATTAACACTTCCAACTTTTCTGTGACAACACAACTTTATGCCTCCCATGCATTAGGTGGTGGGCCCATTTTGAGTTTTAATTAAAATAGAGAATGAATTAGGTGGGGTGGTGGGCACATTTTGAGTTTTAGTTAGAATAGAGAATGGAGAAGAATTTGAAAAACAAAAAAAACAAAAGGTAGAGGATTGGTTTAGAGGCTTATTGTCAAAGAAAATAAAAAAATTGAAAATAAAATAAAATATTGAGACATATTTCATAATACTGTGTAATTCCAATTTTATTTACTGAAAATTTGATAACATTTTTCATAATAAATTTTATTTTATTAATTAAAATGTGTTTTTTTAACTTTTGAAACATTTATCCATCAAATGAGTAGCATTTTATGATAATAAATAAATAATTTATTTTTAGATATTTACTCTACAATTGTTGGAATTACCCATCAAATGAAGAGCATCTTATGATAATAAACAAATAATTTATTTTTAAATATTTACTCTACAGTTGTTGAAATTGCAAAAACTGCATTTAACATTGTGGTTGCATCTTTTTCTCTCAAAAACTCCATTAATAAGAAAAAAAATCAGGGGTAGAATTGTATATGCAACATTTATTGAAACTTTGTTTTCGTTTATAATATAGTTATTGACTTAATATGAACTTTGATCTCAAAAAGAAAACTCTAGTAATAAAAATTCATATTTTGAAGTCAAAAACATCAAAATTAACCTCTACATTGAAAAACAATGCTCTTAGAATCATTTTTTTTTCGATGTTAAAATTACAAGCATTTGCAACCATGGTCTTAAAAATTTGTAATGTTGTGAAGAAAAACTTTAAAATCAACCCCTAAATAGAAAAATGGTGTTGTTGGTAGTAACACTTTTTTGAGTTAAAATTACAACTTGATTAAGCCATGACCTTAGCAATTGGTACCATCACAACCAAAATCTTAAAATTAACCCCTAACTTGAAAAGTGGCAATGCCAACATCATCTCTTTTTATTCAAGGTTAAAATTACAACTTGTTTGAAAACACGACCTTAACAACTGGTACCGTTGCAACCAAAATATTAAAATCAACCCTCGGATCGAAAAGTGATGCGACTAGTAGTATCCCCTCTTTTCTTCCGGGGCCCCCGACGACGTCTCCGGATTTCCTAACGTTGTCATCCGTCGCCATGTCCCGGTTCGGGAATATTAATCCGATTCCCTTTCGATGTTCGTGCATAGTGCACCCTTGATACAAGGCTTCCCCATCTCTTAGGATCGACTAACCCATGAGGACAGTTAAAATTATACCCTGTTTGAAACTATGGTTTTGACAATTAGTATTGTTGCCAACAAAATATTAAAATCAACCCTCAAATATAAGTGTGTTACCAGTAACACCCTTATTTAAATGCATAAAATTGCAACATTTTTTAACCTATAACTTAAAACACTGGTATTGTTATAAACACGATCCTAAAATAAAATGAAAATTGAAAAAAATATATAAAAAATGAAGAAAAAAACATTTCTTCTAAAATAAAACATAATTTAAAATAAAAAGAGAAAAAAAATTAGAAAAACCAAAAAAAAATTCCCCACCCCTCCTTCCTTTTAAAAAAAAACCAAGGAAAAAACCTAAAAATAGATATTTAAAAAAAAAAAACATTTAAAACCAATAAAAAAAAATGTTTAAACAAATATTAAAAAAGGAGTGTTCAACAAACATTAAAAAAAAGGAGTGTTTGAAAAAATATTAAAAGAAATAGATTTTTTTTTTTTAATTACAAATTAAAACACACACATAAGAAGCAAGGAAAAAAAACCAAAAAATACTTTTATGGATGCTGCGACCTTATTTATTAATTTTATTTTTTTAAATTATGTTCATTTTTGGTATGTTTTTAAATTTTTATTTAAGAAATGTTTTTATTTTTTATTTTTTTAATGATTTTATTTGTAATAACATTAGTTTTGTATTATGGTTTAAAAAATGTTATAATTTTAAATTAAAAAAAAATGTGTTATTTATAACATCTTTTATCAATTTAGAGGTTGATTTTAAGATTTTTATTGAAACAATATAGGTTGTCAAAGTTATAGTTTCAAACAAATTATAATTTTAACCTTAAAAAAATGGAGGTGTTAGTACTAGTACCAATTTTTTTATTTAGGGTGTTTATTTTAATATTTTGGTTGTAACGATACCAGTTGTTAAGACTATGCTTCCAAACAAGTTGCATTTTTCACCTTGAAAAAAGGGGGTGATGCTAGGAGTGTCGCATTTTGTTTTGGGGGTTTTTTTCCACGAGAAATTATCTCGATATATATTAGAGATATATATCATTTACATTCACTGTATCCAGTCTAGCACAGCAGCCATTACAATTTCGTCCCGGAGACCCAGCAGGGTTTGACCTCGAGACCTCCTCCCAACACTTGGAGGAAGGTCCTGTCTTTACCAATCGCGCTGGACTCACGGGACTATTTTGTTTTGGGGGTTGATTTTAAGATTTTAGTTATAATAATAACAATTGTTAATGTCATGGTTTCAATCCATTTGTCATTTTAACTCATCCCAAAAAAAGGTTGTTGAACTGTTAGCATCACTTTTTAATTTGGGGGTCGATTTAAAGATTTTTTTAGTAAAATTGCAAGTTTTTAAGGCCATGGTTACAAAAGGTTGTAATTTTAACCCTATAAAAAAATATAATTCTTGAAGCATTATTTTTAAATTTGAAGTAAAAACAACCTTTAAATGTGACCTCTAAAAAATAAAAACTTTGAAAAATTCTTATCAAATAAATAACAATGTTTTATAAGTAATAGGCTAAAAAAACACACTACATTATATTTCTGTTTAGCTGTTAAATTTTTTTATCTTCAATACTTAATCACTTTGAATCATGTAAATTTCATCATTATATCATCATACAAAGACAAATTCAAAAAGGTACTAAGAAAGTTTTTTGTGTTTAGGTTTTTTTTTTATGGGTTTTTTGGATTGAAAAAAACAAACCAGAGCTCATTTAGCTCTTGCGTTAGCTATCATTACCCTATTCTTGGTTTTAATACTCGACCAAAAGTCTAAATTTTGCAATTGTATTCCTTAGAAAAGTGTTTCTAAGGAATTTTTGAAACCCAAGTCATCCACCAAATCTTTCACAACAACCTTTTAACTTCTCATTTTCAAGGAGATTGTTTGCACTCTTATGTTGTTATCGAAGTCAATGCATGTGACAAATAAAGTTATATGGAACACAATTTTATCTTAATGACTATAAAAATCCATTGATTATGTGACAAAACCAAGGTTTACATTGCATATTTGTTTTTTCATTAATAAAGTTTAAGGTTCAAATGTAATTTCCATGATTTGGTAGGTCTGTATTAGCCACTTATGATTTTTTTGATCGTCATTATCTATGCAATTATGATTTTACTCATAGAATCTCTCAGTGGTGAATAAAGATGTTTTTTAACCTAACATGGTTTTATTTTAATTGATTAGTATAAAAATTGACAAATCTTTATTAATCTCAAAATCACAAAAAATTATAATATCTAGGTTTGGTTTTTATTTTTTAAATAGTTTTTGGGTGTCAATCCTAAAGCTAGTTTTTTGGTGCAATTCCAAGGTGATGTGATAATGTTTTCCACTTAAGTATTAACATCGTCTTAGTTCATGTGTTGTGCTTTACAATGGTTATTTGATGGTGTAGGGTATGAACTCTTGAGGTCAATTTTTTATCTCAATTTAAAATCCTTTCTACTCTGGCGTCAAGGTTACTATATTGGCACAAGTGCCTATGATACATAGTGTTTGTAGAATTAACTTGCCAAAGTCTAGTCATTTTTTTATCATCATGCATTGGTGAAGTTGGTTATCAGTTTATTTCTTCAACATTTTATCTCAATTTCAAATCATGACTACTCAAGGAGTTGGCATTCCTATATTGACTGGTGTGTGTAAATGGTGTTAGTAGACCTAACTTGTCGTCATCTAGTGACTTTTGAGAGTCATTTGTTCATGGAGTTGGTTATGATCTCTTGCATTCAATATTTTGTTTTGGTTTTAAATTCCAACTACTTTTGGGGTTGGAGTTCCTATGCCCCCATGATTGCATGTATAGTTGATTTGGATTATTTTCGACACGAAATGAGAGCAGAGATACAATAAAGAAATGCACAGAGATATCACAGATATTCAATAATATAACAGAAACGCATCAGAGATGAAACCATAAACACAGATATACAGTGATACACGATTTCTATTAATCAAAGAAATGTACAGAGACTGTAAAAATACAGAGTGAAAGACTCACTAGAATGGTGGTGGCTTATCTCTGAGAAGAGATGTGATGGCTGCGCTCATTCGCAAGAAGATGATTACAATGAGGCTCTGAAGGCCTTTTTACAATAAACATGAATGCCAAAAATCCTAGACATCCAAAAACCTAACCCTAGGAGATGAAGCGCCAAAAATCATGTGGGTTCCGTTTGGGTAAGTTAGTACATCAACTTCCCAGGGTCGTAACTTTTGCATACGATCTCTGTTTTAGGCGTATGATAGCCCATTGGAAAGGTACCGTCAAGGAGATTCATTTTGGGGGCTCAATCATGCCTTTGGCTATCATTGAGAAGCTTGATCCTGAAAAACCTTCATTTAGGCCCTCAAAATGGCCCCGGAAATTAAAAACTGCTAAAAATAGTAAATTGCCAAAATTGTCAGAAAATTGTTTTCAGCCAGCTAGAAAGTGGGTGGCCACTGATATCCACCTAGATCAATAGTAGTAACTTTTGGGGTTGGAGTTCCTATGCCCCCATGATTGCATGTATAGTAATATCACAATGCTTGTACACTTAACCTACTACAATTACGTGACTTTCGAGAGTGTTCCATGGCAAAGTTGGTTATGTGTTATTGTCTTCAACATTTTGTTTATTTAATGTCCATAATTTATCTTCTTCTTTCTTTTTGAAGGTGGTAAAACCTATCATAACGCATTGGTCAACCCGTAGTGAGGACAATCATCACTCAGTGTTATATGCCAATGCGGTCTGACTCGTCACCTTTATTCAAGGAAAATGACACCACATAAAATGATTCATTGCTGGTCCATAAAAAGAAAAATCACTCAGTATTATATGCCAATGTAGTCTAAATCATCACCTTTATTCAAAGAAAATGACACCACATAAAATGATTCATCGCTAGTCCATAAAAAGACAAATGTATTGGATGTTGGACCATTAACCTTTTCCTTGCATCCAAAAAAAGACCACGTCATAACCAATTAAATATTTCATTATGAAAATTTTATTTCACAATAATACTCATCCTATTCATAACCAACCAATTTATCAAATTTAAGGCACTGCTACGTCCATGTTAAGGCACCACTAAATTTAGCAGAGTTCATATCCACATTTATAAGTCAAATCGTTTGCAACCACGGTTCAGCTTTCACATCGAACAATGAAACTCCATCGTTGTAAATATGGACTTTCGTTTTTTTAAATGAAAACTTCTATTAAAAGCCATTCTATTTTGTCTCAGAAATCTCGGTACCCTAACGAGCCGGATTTTGATGGCAGGCTACATTTAATGTTGTTACCGAAAAGTTAGCGCTTGTTTTTGGTAAAACTCTGGCACCCAGCTACAGAGGAATAAATGTTTGATTTCAAGCAATAATCATTGGATGATATTCAAGTCAAAGTTATGGACTATAGATATAGTATAAAGAGAGTAGAGAACAAAAGGGCCTTGTACTATTCTATTTTGTTCGGAATCTTATTCTTTATAATATGTTCTAATTGATTCGTGGTATGTTTTACTTTTACACATCATATAGGTTTTGGAGATACCATCAATGTTGTGGGGGTATAGTGAAAAATTGGGAGGAGGATAATGTTTGTAAATTTGATAATGATAAGTATAAGAGGGTGTTTAAATGTTTTATGTTTTGATATTTTTATCGGAATTTAGTGATATAAATATGGGTGAAATTAAATATTTGACATTTATAAATATGGGTGAAATCTAATATTTTTGTTGTTTAAATTGCATTTTTTGAATGTATAATTGGATTCAATCCTGAAAAATATCTGAATCACTCGAACTATATAGACTCAACCACTTAAATCTGCAATTCCAACAATTTTTAACCAAATTTCAAGTAAAATTGATTGAAAAATATACCCAAATAAAAACTAAAACATAAAATTATAAAATATTGAAAACTTGTATATTATTACATAATAATAATATTAGAAAGTTGTATATGATAACAAGTGCTGCATGGCAGCATAGTCCCTGCCGGGTTGGAATGAGAATAAATGCACAAGTATGGGGGGACCATGGGAGAATGAGAAGCCTGAAGTGTCGGAGACACGTGGAAAATGTCGTAGACACGTGGCAAGCAATAGGCAGTACAAGTGGTATCCATGTAGAAAAGGACACATGGCGCTGTGCGACGCGCCAACCATAAGACATCAGGCTGCTACATGACTCCGAGAGAATGTCACTCCAGGAGTTTTCCTTCTAGAACAAACACAGTTCCCCGAAGCCCAAAGAGCTGGAGTCCCGAATTCCCGAATTAGTTAATGATAGTATTATATTAATATCGGGTTAATAAGTAATTAGCGAGAAAGTCACTTTGTGAGAAATTTGTTGCATCACTAAATATGGCCAGGGGAGTTCTAAAATCGACAAGTCGGTAAAACTTTAGCAGGGACGCTAAAGTGCTAGGGTCGCCTAGATGGTAGAGTGGAAACTGATCGACAACTCACATTCATTTCGAAAAGAGAAGGCGCTAGAACGTTAATCTCCTAGAGCAATTCTGCAATTGAAACCATTTAGTTTTTTAAAGTATTCTCATTCTAATTATATTGTGTTTTGCATAATCCATCTTGCTTTTATTTTTTTAATAAGATTCTTTAAGTTTTCCTATTACCAGTAGTGCATCAGATAGCTACTAAAAAACACAAATATCCCCATCACGTGTAACTTGATATATTGTTGGAGCCTGACTTGTCATGTTCAAAATTTTCGTTCCCACCTTGTAGGTTTTATCTCTTTAATGTATTTATGAAATTCATTTATAATAATCTATGTATACTTCCAACTGACTTTCATCCCAATATTTAGAGTTAAGTACAATTTTCATAGTCACTTCTTTAATTTTTCCCATGGACAAAGTAAACAACATCTATTTCATTCTATTAAACAGATCATCTAGCTTGTCTATCTTTATATGTGTTAGGATAAATAAAGTTATATGTGGTGGAAAAGAAACAAATATAATTTTTTTTGAAAATGTGTTTAGTGTCAAAGATTCTTTGATCTTCTTTTGTGACCTCTATGTTTGCTAGTTATATATATATATATTAACACACACCTAACATGATTGTTTATTTTCACGAGTTTTCAACTCATTGAAGTTAATTTAAACTGTGTGAAAATAAGGTTTCGAGATAGAGGAAGATGCCCTTTTCTTGAAAATTTTGTTCGTGAGCAGCAAGCCCACTTTGCAGAGGTTGATCTGCAATTTCTCTCAAGGAAGAGGGCATCTTTGTAACATGCCTATCCAACTGAAATATTTATAAGAACATAAATATTTGTAAGATGCCTATGACAATTCAATATAATACCAATTGGTATATTTGTAACATGTCTATCCAATTGATTGTTCTTTTGACAATGATAATTTTTTTTTAAGGTTTCTATTTTTGCAGATATTCTTGCAAATGTATTTACAAGTCCGTTGACCCTTGAATCTGTTAGGACCGAAATAACAACCTAACGAGGATGTCAATCCTACTACGTTTTTATAGATGTGGTACTCCTCTTTAATTTTTTCCTGGGGGCGTGTATAGTTCAAAGGTGGGACTTAGAGAATTTCCGACGTAGTGACTTAAAGCAATACAAAACGATAGAAAATGTTTTTTTGTTTGTTTTTTGAAACAAAGGTTCCTGGAAAATAGGACCAGGAATCACACACATTAAACATTCAAATTAAATAAACACAATTTCCCGACATCCAGCATAGTTCAAGATAAAAATTTATGAGCACATTAAAATAAAAGAAGATGACTGACATGCATAAAGAGAACTAACTTTGCATTCCGAAAATAGGGTTACAAGGCATCGTCGAGATTGTTCCTGAAGTAGTTTTCTTTGAGATTTATCAAAAAATAATAATGTATGTTACATATTCCTCAAAATTTAAATGCGTTTGTCATATAGATTGGGATTGGGGCTCCCATGGACCATAAAAGAAATAAGTACAAGAAATAGGACTGTAGAAAGAAGAAGTGGGCGACGGTAGAGAGAAATACCTGAAAAGAAGAAATTGGAAGTTATCAATCTTTGGTTAGACATTTCTATTTAAAGAGGTGGAATAACTGGATTGATAAAGAAAGATGGATGTGATCAGTATAGACTTACTATGATGGTATCTCTCTCCCCCTTTGCTATTTTCTTGCTGATGCCCTTTTATTGCTTTCATCGACGGTTACTTGAATCGTGCCAACCGCTTGTTTCCCTTCGTCGGTGAGCTTGTCGATTGCCCTTTGGAGCCATTCTTCAATGTAGCTTAACATGGGGGCCACATTGATCTCATGACAGATTTTTATGTTGAAAAACTCGCTTTCTAATTCCATTAGATCGATAGAAAGATTATGCAGAGCCTATTCAATTTCTTCATTTTGTATCGAACAGTCAACTAGCTAGTTGTCCACGTCCACTTCATCATATTCAAGGATGCCGTAAAACTTTTCTAAAGACAACCCCTTAAAAATACTAACTTGTTCATCGAATGTTTGCTTGGCTAAGGACAAGGAGTTGAGGATTAATTTGAGGTCTTGGACCTCGTTGGTACTTCCGACTAAGTCTATTTTGGTCAACTTTCTAAATATTTTTTCTTTCTTTGATATGGCTTGTTCACATGATAGGAAAATGAGATGTAGGTTCTTAACTTTCTCTTTCCAGCATGCATTTAATTGTTTGATCTGGTTTGGGGAGGGGATATCTTCTTCTCTTCTTCTCATTTCTGTCATGTTGGTGACATTGATGCCAAAAGGGACGATCGTGTCGAGATAGAAACCTTCTTCATTTTTAAAATCCACCTGCAAATGTTCCTACAAGGTATGTTCCCTTGTTCCAAAGGAAGCTATACTTTTTGATGTTTCCTAGGCTTGAGTAATTAGCTCCATTCTTTTCTTTATATTCTTCTCTACATAGCCTCTACACGATGTGAGGAGGCTGGAGGATCCTTTTAACTTGGCTGCAGGGGTGGAAAGCACAGTTATTTCTAAAGGACTGAAAAGCAATGGGATAGGAATCAAAGCTTCCTCCAATTCCTTGATTCGGTCCTTCAGTTTGGCATTCTCCACCTCAATGCCTCCAATGGAATCATCAAGAGCATCTCTGATTGCTCGGTGAAGTCGAGGGATTTGGGATGGCTACATGTTCCTAAGGTTAATCTCTAAACGAGGTTTCCCTTTCTTATTTCTTACATCTCTCTTTTCTATAATTAAATTTTTAGATTCGCTATAAAAAACAACGCTCTGGAATACGAAGGATTCATCGTCGTAAAAAATATCGATCTCAACTATTTCCATTAGGGGATTATGGTGGTTCGCGTTCCTAGGTTGATCAACGTTGAAGAATACATTATCCAGATCAGTTTCAAGTTCCATCTCTTCACTTTCAGTTCCCGGCTCTTCCGCTTGTTCCACAACGTTTTTTCTCTTCTTCCTCACGTGAAGCTTGTGAGAACTATCAATTTTACCCCGAGGAGGATTCTTATCTCCTCCTCCGTTTGAAGAATTGTGGGTTTCTTTCTTACTGGGGTGGGACATTGGAGCGATGCTCTGAGATGTCGTACTCTTGGGAGTGGCAGCTGGGGATTGGACACTCTTCTCAGCGGGGCCTTTTCCCTTTTGTTTGTACAATTCATTGGTGCTTTGCAATGTCTCTAGGTCGTTAACGTCAGGAGTAGGAGTGTTATCGTCATTGTCTCTGTCTTCGTTCAGGAGTGTATGGATAAAATAATTGCTGAAGCCAACTGCTAGTAAATGTTCTACAAAAATCCCATTAGGGTCGAATCCTCTTAGCCTTTCAACATATATTAGGTTCAAGTTGTTGAAATGGTTTGCGAATTCATTAATATTATTGATGTTCTTGAACACGAAGTCCCCGACATTCCAAGGTAGAAGAATGAACTGCTTTTTTCTCTTCTCATGGAAAAAATGCAACCAGTAGTTGTATTTCCTTGCTATTTATGTAACAAACATTATTTTCGTAACGTGATATGGAAGGAAAGCAATATTTTCCTTGGAGCCATAAATCATTATTACACTGTAATTCTCCATTTGTTCAAGTGTCCCCTTCCTGTCCAAAAACTTGGTTACCTGGTCAGACATCCGGGGAGAATCCTTTCCTAACAATAAATCTTTGAAAACTGAGACAAAGTCATTAAAAACATCATAAAAACAATGGGAGGCCTTATGCCTCCACAAGGCCTGGTACCAGAAGGTTATTGGGTTGAATTCACAACTTACCTTCTTGGACACATACAACTTTGGAAATGGACAACAATGCGCTATCCCAAAAACCAAGTAGGATGACATATAAACTTTCTTCTCCTGTTTGAATTGTGACAATTGGGAACAAATTTCAATGGAAATTAGCTTCCCCCAATAAAAAATGGCTTGTTCCTTGACTGTGAAATAAAAAATATAAAGAATCACGCGGGAAATGCTTGTTGTGGATTCTTGTCTCGTTATTCTTGTAAACAACCAAG
>ML832380.1:0-11643 GCA_009831015.1 Picea engelmannii | reverse complement strand
TATACAAACTATATAAAATCCTTAGAAATTTGAATATTTTTATAAAAATATCGCCAAACATTTATAGTTGGCATATGAAGGATTAGTAAGATTCACCAAGGTTTCTACATTTTAAAATAAATTTCCATCCTTAAAATCATCCCTGCTGAGCACCGCCTATGGATTTGTTTCGGGCGTAGCTAGAGGCATCTGTGGATGAGACCGCGTATGCCTGCCTCTGAAAGCCACAATTAATAGAGCAGGTTATTCTCAGTGGAGTCGTTACAATGGAGTTGCCAGGTGCAGCCTAGCAATCTGAAAGGCTTCGATAATCTGATGCACCTTCGGATTCAGAGGCTCAATGTCGTTCTACCCAGGGAAAATCTTCAATTTCGTCCCCGACAACGGCGCCAGAAATGTTAGCATCGAAATTCACTCCTGGATTGCTTGCAGGAGCAGAGCTCGACACCCATCAGTTTGATGTCACAATTGTTTATAAGGGGTGATCAAATGGAGATAATGGCTCAAGGAGGTCTGGAATCCTAACTTCAGCTAGTAGGCTGATTAAAAGATGAGCAGGTGGAAGATTTAGGAGAAAATGAACAAACAGCTCTGGGCATCCAGCTTGCAGCGGTTTGTAGGGGAAAAACTCTGAAGATAGGATCCTCTTGGTTTTAGGGCTTCGAGAAACTGAATAAAGGACTTGACTGGATCCTCCAATTCCAAGTCATTCAGCGTCAAAGAAATCATAGGAACTGATTAGAGGCTCCGTAACTATTACAGTGATTCATTACAACATCATCTTATAATAGCTACAACTCGACTGGATCCTCCAATTCCGAGCTGCTCTAACACAGTGTAAACAAAGATATGAAAGAAACTAGCATTCATAAGGCAAGAAGTCTCCAAAGTTCATACATAACCAGAACAACAATGCTTCGCTAAAACTTTACAACCGGGAGCTCAGCTCAACCATCTTCCCCTTTACAAAAATGGAAAAAATGCCTACATGTACTTGGAACAAATCCCTAGCAGTCAACTTGAGACATCACATTGAATACATTACATCTTCATGTTTACTATGCATACGGTCTCTAGACAGTCGTGAACTTCAATCAGACGCAATCGGGCTCCAAAGGACATGTGAAAGAATTGACAAGCTTACAGTCAATTCCGGACGTTCCATTTATGGAGGAAACGATGTTCAACCACCATCAACTGCCGCAATAACTTCTTCACTGAGATTGGGAAAGACCCCAGTCGAATCTGTATCAACAGGACGTGGAGGCCTTCGTGATGACTGGGGGACTTGACACGAAGTGGTGAACTAATGGTGGCTAGGTCAGGGTAGTTTGACACGCTTGGTGTGGAGACGGGATAAGAAGAGACCACGCGGATGGATGATACGGCAAACGCAGGTGAAAGAATTTGTGGGCTTTCAAGTGTACGCACCAGGTGGGAGGAACATGGGGGCCAGGAAGAAAATGCGGATGACATGACAGGAGGATAGTATGTGGCGGCAAGGGATAGGTAATGGAGGTCTATGATGAGGCTTCGGGATTTCAGGGATTCGGGATTCACGAGTTTGATATGCACGAACTCCTTGCCTCCGAGATCTCCGATTTTCTGATATGTGATGAGCTCCCTCTCTTAGGAGCTAGCCCATATTGGCTAAAACATAATCCATATGACCTATCCCCACTATAGTCCTCAGGCCCATCGGGAAATCGCGTATCAGGATATTGCGATTCCTGTTGCCATGTGCGCTGGGCTTTCAGCTCCCCGATTCCCGACTCTGCGGGATCTCTCGCCACGTGTCTCTACTTGACGGACGACTCTGATCTTCTCGGTGCTTTTGTGGGCCCGAGTTCCCATACGCTCTCGGCACTTCGCGTCTCGCGAAATAGCGGAGCTGCTCTTTGTGTGTTGGAGTCGCGATGGGAGAAATGCCGAGATGGCCAGCCCTTGCGACATGCGCCACTGGATCGGACGATCTATATTCAGCCTCCGAACAGAAGAGACTTCTTAGCCGCTAAATGTCAGGTAAATTGGCAACTTCGAGATCCCGCTAACCGTTGATCTGCTTTGTGGACGGATCTTGGCTGCCGATGGAAAAACTCCATCCGCTCACTTGACTTGTTACTTGGAAAAACAAGAATTCTCCCGAGCCGCGCTTGAGCATTTTGTGCAACTTGCAAGCCCGAATGCTTATCGAACCCATGAAAAGAATTATTGCTAACAGAACCTACGATCAAAAAAGTTGCTGAGTATGGAATGGGGAAGTGGTCGGTCAGACTTGTGATATAAAAGCATCAGTGAAAATGTGAACGTGTGAATCTGCCAACCCACACACTTAGACATTTTCCAAAAAATGGCTAAGTAACCAGAAAGGGAAAGTATAGGGGAAAAAGAAAGGGGAGGGCAAATTTTCGGAAGCGGGAATTGGTCTTAACAAAGCCCCATTGATGGTATTAACATTAACTATGAAGTGCATTGGACAGGTGAACATGCTCTTCAATCTAGGAATAAAGAAAGTGAGTCATAGTTATACTTTCCAGGATGTGTTTTCATAAGAGAAGCATCAAAAAGCTACAGAAAAATCAATGGAGGGTTGTTCAAGTAAAATTATTGTACTGTCAACTTGACCGTAAGTATAACAACGACGAATTTTAATTTTAATTTTATGTGGTTGATATCATAGTCCCATTCGAATTCACCTAACATATATCCTTTTATTTCAAAATATTTATGAAGAAGAATTTTGGTAATTTCATCAATCAAGTAAAAGTGCTAAAATGAACTACATATTACATTTGCTTCATAGAGCTTACATTAAAATCCAAGGCATGTCTTGTATATTCTTTAAGATCATATAAAAATCACTAAGATCATGAATCTATCATCCAACCATAATTCAAAAACCAAGCCCATGAGAACCTTGAACTACAGTATGAAAGCACATGAACAAAAGTCTGCCAAACACAAGACATGAAAAAATTAGCAGATATTGGCAATTGTATCCCATCTATAACCAAATCCTGAAATGGGCACCAAGAAATTTGTCGATTACTATATTACTATGAACCAAGATCACTATGAACATTTGCTTCTGATAGTACTATGAACCAAGATCACATTGACCTGACAATGTTCTAACATTACTAGTTCTGTAAAAGAGTGTCAGCATTTAACTTAATGGAGTTTGAACAATGCCAAATTTGCAATATTATTGAAAATGCTTGATGGTTCAATTCATAGAAGCAAGTCATTTTGATGGCTCAAAGGATGGACCTGATTATTCACAGTTGGGTACTTTGTATGAGGTCTTTCCTCATGCTTCTCATTCCTGGACTGAAAAATATTATGTGTTTCCAGTTCACTTTGTCATGGCACTGCAAAACTCTATTCATATCTTGATTGGGTAGCATGGACAAGTACATATCATATTGTTTCATTTCTTGTCAACGCAGGATATTTTTTATCGGAATTTAGCGATATAAATATGGGTGAAATCAAATATTTGGCATTTATAAATATGGGTGAAATCTAATATTTTTGTTGTTTAAATTGCATTTTTGAATGTATAATTGGATTCAATCGTGAAAAATATCTGAATTACTGGAACTATATAGATTCAACTAATTAAATATGCAATTCCAACAATTTTTAACCAAATTTCAAGTAAAATAGATTGAAAAATATACCCAAATAAAAACTAAAACATAAACTTATATAATATTGAAAACTTGTATATTATTACATAATAATAATATTAGAAAGTTGTATATAATAACAAGTGTTGCATGGCAGCGTAGTCCCTGCCGGGTTGGAATAGGAATAAATGCACAGGTATGGGGGGACTGTGGGAGAATGAGAAGCCCGAAGTACCAGACACATGGAAAATGTCGCGGACACGTGGCAATCAACAGGTAGTACATGTGGTATCCATGTAGAAAAGAACACATGACATTATGCGACGTGCCAACCATAAGACATTAGGCTGCTACATGACTTCGAGAGAATGTCACTCCGGGAGTTTTCCTTGCATAATAAACAAAGTTCCCCCGAAGCCCGAAGAGTCGGAGTCCCGAATTCCCGAATTAGTTAATGATGGTATTATATTAATATCGGGTCAACAAGTAATTAGCGAGAAAGTCACTTTGTGAGAATTTTTTTGCATCGCTAAATATGGCCATGGGAGTTCTAAAATTGGTAGGTTGGTAAAAATTTAGTAGGGACGCTAAAGTGTCAGGGTTGCCTAGTTGGTAGAGTGGAAACTGATCATCGACTCACATTCATTTCAAAAAGAGAAGGCACCAGAACGTTAATCTCCTAGAGCAATTCTGCAATTGAAACCATTTAGTTTTTGAAAGTATTCTCATTCTAATTATACTATGTTTTGCATAATCCATCTTGCTTTTATTTCCTTAATAAGATTTTGTAAGTTTTCTTATTACCAATAGTGCAAGAAATAGCTACTAAAAAGAAAAGATATCCCCATCACGTGTAACTTGATATATTGTTGGAGTCTGACTTGTCATGTTCAAAATTTACGTTCCTATCTTGAAGGTTTTATCTCTTCAATGTATTTATGAAATTCATTTATAATGATCTATGTATACTTCCAATTGACTTTCATCCCAATATTTAGAGTTAAGTACAATTTTCATAGTCACTTCTTTAATTTTTCCCATGGGCAAAGTAAGCAACATCCATTTCATTCTATTAAATAGATCATCTGGCTTGTCTATCTCTATATCTGTTAGGATAAATAAATTTATATGTGGTGGAAAAGAAACAAATATAATTTTTTTTTTTAAATGTGTCCAGTCTCGAAGATTCTTTGATCTTCTTGTGTGACCTCTATGTTTGCTAGTTTTTTCTATATATTAACACAAACCTAACATGATTGTTTATTTTCACGAGTTTTCAGCTCATTGAAGTTAATTTAAACTTTGTGAAAAGAAGGTTTCGAGACAGAGGAAGATGCCCTTTTCCTGCAACTTTTGTCTGTGAGCAGCAAGCCCACTTTGCAGAGGTTGATCTGCAATTTCTCTCAAGGAAGAGGGCATCTTTGTAACATGCCTATCCAACTGAAATATTTGTAAGAACATACATATTTTTAATATGCCTATGATAGTTCAATATAGTACCAACTAGTATATTTGTAACATGTCTATCCAATTGATTGTTCTTTTGACAATGATAATTTTTTTTGAAGGTTTCTATTTCTGCGGATGTCTTGCAGATGTATTTACAAGTCTATTGACCCTTGAATCTATTAGGACCGAAACAACAACCTAACGAGGATGCCAATCCTACTATGTTTTTGTAGATGTGGTACTCCTCTAAGTTTTTCTTGGGGTGTGTATAGTTCAAATGTGGGACTTAGAGAATTTCTGACGTAATGACTTAAAGCAATACAAAACGATATAAAATGTTTTTTTTGTTTTTTGAAATAAAGGTTCCTGGAAAATAGGACCAGGAATCACACACATTAAACATTCAAATTAAATAAACACAATTTCCTGACATCTAGCATAGTTCAAGATAAAAAAATTCTGAGCACATAAAAATAAAAGAAGATGACAGACATGCATAAAGAGAGCCAACTTTGCATTCCGAAAACAGGGTTACAAGGCATCGTCGAGATTGTTCCCGAAGTATTTTTCTTTGAAATTTATCAAAAAATAATAATGTCTGTTACATATTCCTCGAAATTTAAACACGTTTGTCATATAGACTGGGATTGGGGATCCCGTAGACCATAAAAGAAATAAGTACAAGAAATAGGATTGTGGACAGAAGAAGTTGGCGATGGTAGAGATAAATACCTGAAAAGAAGAAATTGGAAGTTATTAGTCTTTGGTTAGACATTTCTATTTAAAGAGGTGGAATAACTGGATTGATAAATAAAGCAGGATGTGATCATATATACTTAGTATGATGGTATCTCTCTCCCCATTTGCTATTTGTTTGCTGACGCCTTTTTATTGCTTTCGTCGATGGTTACTGGAATCATGCCAACTGTTTGTTTCGCTTCATCAGTGAGCTTGTCGATTTGCCTTTGGAGCCAATCTTCAATGTATCTTAACAAGGGGACCACGTTGAGCTCATGACATATTTTTATGTTGAAAATCTTGCTTTCTAATTCCCTTAGATCGATAGAAAGATTACGTAGAGCCTGTTCAATTTCTTCATTTTTTACCGAATAGTCCACTATACAGTTGTCCATGTCATCTTCATCATATTCAAGGATGTCATAAAACTTTTCTAAATACAACCCCTTAAAAATATCAACGTGTTCATTGAATGCTTGCTTGGTTAAGGACAATGATTTGAGGATTAATTTGGGGTCTTGGACCTTGTTGGTACTTCCGACTAAGTCTATTTCGGTTAGATTTCTAAATAATTCTTCTTTATTTGATATCACTTGTTCACATGATAGGAAAATGAGATGTAGGTTCTTAACTTTCTCTTTCTAGCATGCATTTAATTGTTTGATCCGGTTTGGGGAGGGAAGATCTTCTTCTCTTCTTCTCATTTTTGTCATGTTGGTGACATTGATGCCAAAAGGGATGACCGTGTCTAGATAGAAACCTTCTTCATTTTTTAAATCCACCTGCAAATATTCCTACAAGGTATCTTCCCGCGTTCCAAAGGAAGCTATACTTTTTGATGTTTCCCAGGCTTGAGTAATTAACTCCATTCTTTTATTGATATTCTTCTCTACATAGCCTCTACACAATGTGAGGAGGCTGGAGGATCCTTTTAAGTTGGCTGCAGGGGTGGAAAACACGGTTATTGCTAAAGGACTGGCAAGCAATGGGATAGGAATCAAAGATTCCTTCAATTCCTTGATTCGGTCCTTCAGTTTGACATTCTCCGCCTCAATGCCTCCAATGGAATCATCAAGAGAATTTCCGGTTGCTCGGTGAAGTCAGGAGATTTGGGATGGTTGCATGCTTCTAAGGTTAATCTCTGAACGAGATTTCCCTTTCTTATTTCTTACATCTCTCTTTTCAATAATTGAATTTTTAGATTTGTTGTCAAAAACAACGTTGTGGAATATGAAGGGTTCATATTTGTCAAAAATCTCGGTCTCAACTATTTCCATTAGGGGATTATGGTGGCTCGTGTTCCCGGGCTGATCAATGCTGTAGAATACGTTATCCAGATCAGTCTCAAGTTCCATGTTTTCACTTTCAGTTCCTGACTCTTCTGCTCGTTCCACAACATTTTTGTTCTTCTTCCTCACAGGAAGCTTGTGAGAACTATCAATATTACCCCTAGGAGAGTTCTTATCTCCTCCTCTGTTTGAAGAATTGTGGGTTTCTTTCTTACTGGGGTGAGACATTGGAGCGATGCTTTGGGATGTCGTACTCTTGTGAGTGGAAGCAGGGGATTTGACACTATTCTCACCAAGGCCTTTTCCCTTTTCTTTGTACAATTCATTGGTGCTTTGCAATGTCTCTAGGTCGCTAACGTCAGGATTAGGAGTGTTGTCGTCATTGTCTCTGTCTTCGTTAAGGAGTGTATGGATAAAAGAATTGTTGAAGCCAACTGCTAGTAAATGTTCTACAAAAATCCCATTAGAGTCGAACCCTCTTAGCCTTTCAACATATATTAGGTTCAAGTTGTTGAAATGACCAGCGAATTCGTCAATCTTATTGATGTTCTTGAACACAAAGTCCCCAACTTTCCAAGGTAGAGGAATGAACTGCTTTTTTCTCTTTTCATGGAAAAAATGCAACCAGTAGTTGTATTTCATTGCTATTTCTGTAAAAAACATTATGTCTGTAATGTGACATGGAAGGAAAGCAGGATTTTCCTTGGAGCCAAAAATCATTATTACACTGTAATTCTCCATTTGTTCAAGTGTCCCCTTCTTGTCCAAAAACTTGGTTGCCTGGTTAGACATCTAGGGAGAATCCTTTCCTAACAATAAATCTTTGAAAACTGAGTCATATTCATTAAAAACCTCATAAAAACAATGGGAGGACTTGTGCCTCCACAAGGCATGGTACCAGAAGGTTATTGGGTCGAATTCACAATTTACCTTCTTGGAAACATACAACTTTGGAAATGGACAACAATGTGCTATCACAAAAACCAAGTAGGATGACATATAAAATTTCTTCTCCTATTTGAATCATGACATTTGGGAATAAATTTCAATGGAAATTAGCTTCCCCCAATAAAAAATGGCTTGTTCCTTGACCGTGAAATACAAAATATGAAGAATCATGCAGGAAATGCTTGTTGTGGATTCTTGTCCCGTTATTCTTGTAAACAACTAAGCAATTTCCCAGAATGGATTTCTAAATGAATTAACCTGCAACCTTGTGATATCTTCAAGAACTTCCGTCGGGTCTTCCAGGAACTCGGGTAAGAGGTCCAACCCGTTATCATGATTTTTTAGGAACTCCTTGCAATCTTCTCCTCTGAAAGTCAATGCTAGCTTCGACAATCTCAACATCTTGCAGAAGACCTAAGGTGACAAAGAAACAAGAGAGTGGTCCTGAAGTGGAATAATTATTTGGCTTGAAATATATATGTTGGGACACCAAGAGACCACCTCCTTACAGTCAAAGATTTCAGGGACACAGCCTGCATGAGCAATTCCAAAGGTCAAAATTACTTCATTCTTGGTGGAAGGGGATGAGTAGTAAGAATATGCCCTGGACCACTGGAATTTATGGTCCTCACGCCCAAAGATGTTCACTATATCTCCACATAATTGTTGTCGAGTTGCTGCCTTAAGTTGACGAGAACGTCTGTTTTCTCTAGACGATGTTTGAAATGAACAGTCAAAAGAGATAATATAACCCTCTGCAAATCTTGGTCTAATGCGTGTGAATGGGAGATATCCTCGAGCCTTTCACTCATTAATGACAATCTCTACGTTTTCTGCATGATGAGTTGTTAGCATTAAATCTTCATAATTTCATAGTTAGAAAGAAGTGCGGAGGTGGCGGGGACGATGAAGAGCAATTAAGGATTGGATATTTCGTGAACTTGCCAACCCGACGACCCGCGAAAGACATTCCATGATGTTTGAAATGAACAACAGAAGGGATAATATAACCCTCTGCAAATATTGGTTTAATGCATATTAATGGGAGATCTCCTCGAGCCTTTCTCTCATTAATGAAAATCTTTATGGTTCCTGCATGATGAGTTGTTAGCATTAAAGCTTACTAATTGCATATTTAGAAATAAGTGTGAAGGTGGCGAGGATGGGGAAGAGAGATTAAGGAATGGCTAAGTATGGAAAGCGGTCAGTCAGGTTTCAAAATAGGGTTACAAGGGATACTCAGGAGAGGTGAGGGCCCGACGATCAAATTGTATGTCTCAAAAGTTTTGAGTACAAAATGTGTAACACAAAAGAGGGCATGATGGGGTAGTCCAACGGTCAATTTGTATTTCGTGGAATTCTGGGTGTTATTTGTAGGTTGCGAAACAATGGAAGAACAATCTTGACACTGCCTATCTAGGAACCCGCAATCGAAAAAGTGGCTAAGTATGGAATAGGGAAACGGTCAGTCAAACTCGTTTTCGCTAATATATTGAAATTTGTAATGGATATCCCATTACATTGAAAGATCTTTTTTTCATGTTTCTGGACAAGTTGTGTAGGGATAGTCCGTGTGACTGTCTCCTCGAGCCTTTAGCTCATCAATGACAATATTTACAGTTGTTGCATGATGATATGTTAGCATTAAACCTTGATAATTGCATACTTGGAAAGAAGTGCGAAGGTGGTGGGAATGAGGAACAACGATTAGGAATTGGAGATTTCGTGAACCTGCTAACCTGATGACCCGTAAAAGAGATTCCAAGAAATGGCCAAGTATGGAAAGCGGTCGGACGAGATTCAAAATAGGGTGAAAATGGATCCTCAGGAGACGTGAGGGCATGACGGTCAAATTGTATGTCTCTGAAATTTTGAGTGCAAAATGTGTAACACGGAAGACGAGATGATGTGGGAGTCCGACGGTCAATTTGTATATAACGGAACTACGGGTGTTGTTTGTAGGTCACAGAACAATGGAAGTGTAATGTAGAGACCGTCTACCCGGGAATATGCGATCGAAAAAGCGACTAAGTATGGAATGGGGAAGCGGTCGGTCGGAGTCATGATATAAATGCATGAGTGGAAATGTGAACCCATGAGTCTGCCAACCCGTGCACTTAGACATTTTTGGAAAAATGACCTTAAGTAATCGTAAAGACAAAGTAGAGGGGAAAAAAAAGGGGGAATTTGGTTAAGTATAGAAGAGGGAAAATAAGGGGATAAAAGATAGTGGGAAAATAGAAAAGGGGAGGGCAATTTTCGGAAGCGGGAATTGGTCTCAAACAAGCCCCATTGTTGAAAAATCATCATTTTCTAGTCCAATATTTTATCCACATACTTGTTTTCTATTGTGCTTGTATCATTAAAAATGGTGTGAGCAAATGCAAATATAAAGTATAACTTGATTTTTAGCTATAACTATGTATAGTTGATTTACATGCACTATTGATGTTTGGCTTTTGTAGATAACAATGGGTTAGGATAATTTTGCATTCTTACTGTGATAAGGCCTTAAAAAGAGTAGAATAAGTAACATTTTTTTCCAATTCAATTCCCACACAAAAAAAAAACTCTAATCCCATAATATTCATCTTTGTTGATTCGATAACAGGGAGGTTGATTTGGTAGATTGGGTTATTGGTCATTTCAGGTGACTGGGGTGCGTTAACTAATGCTTTGATAAAGATTTGTTTTTATTGCAACCTGTGGGAGTAATTGTGTTTTTGATACATTGTTTAATGCCTTGAAATATTATTTTAAGTATTAAACTTCTTGCAATAGATTATTCATTGAATGGTTTGTTGTTTCCCGCTGTTTTTCCCTCTATTATTTCACTTGTCTGTCATTACTCTGCTACCAGCCAAGGAGAACCCTCATCCATGTCATCTTGCCAATTTGACCATGTTTTTGTCTTGGTGAAACAACCCTCTAACTCACCAACAAATTCAAAAGAACGACCATTCCAAATTTCCGGTGGCCTGGCTCTGCCCTTTAGCACTGAGGTGCATAATTTATGAGCAGCAATAACTATGAAGTCAATTAGACAACTCTAGAGGCTCTTCAATCAAAGAATAGAGAAAGTGAGTCATAGTTATACTTTCCAGGATGTGTTTGCATAAGAGAAGCATCGAAAAGATACAGAGAAATCAATGGAGGGTTGTTGACATAAAATTATTGTACTGTCAAATTGACCAAAAGTATAACAACGACGAATTTTAATTTTAATATTGTGGTTGATTTCATATCCCCATTTGACTTCATCTAGCATATATCATTTTTTTTCAAAATATTTGCGAAGAAGAAATTTGGTAATTTCATCAATAAAGTAAAAGTGCTCAAATAGAGGCCAGGGGATGGGAAACCAATAGCATGCTTCCTTTTCAAGTGAAGGAATCAAGGAAATGAGAGGGAAATAATAGATTGTTCTCTTAGCAAGGTTGAGAAGAGAACAAAACTTCTTGGACGGGGCCCCAACTCCTGCATCGTGAATTAGTGTTGCTATGTTCTATCTACATTACGAATGGAATTGAATGTTGGTTTGAAACTGTGTGAAATTCATTTATGTTTCCATAGAATCCTCATGTGAT
>ML832379.1:66540-83902 GCA_009831015.1 Picea engelmannii | reverse complement strand
TGGTACACTACATCTGATTGTAATCAACTTTCTGGTTACACAGATAGTGACTTTGCAGGCAGCCTAGATGACAGGAAAAGCACATCAGGATATGTTTTTCAACTGGGCACGAACCTGATTTCATGGGCATCGAAGAAGCAGCCCATTGTATCCATATCTTTTGCAAAGGCAGAGTATGTAGCTGCTACCACAACTTCTTGTCAAGCTGTATGACTCAGAAGATTATTGAAAGACATGTCACAAACACAGAAGGATCCAACTCCTATCTTCTATGACAACACATCGGCAATTGCATTATCCAAGAACCATGTGTTCCACAAGAAAAGTAAACACATTGACACTCGGTTTCATTTCATACGCGAGTTAGTCAATAATGGTGACGTTGCACTACAATTTTGTGGTTCTAGAGATCAGCTTGCTGATATCTTCACAAAGCCACTAGGAAAGTCAGTTTTTGATTTTCAGAGACAACACTTAGGCATAGTCAGTGTTGTTGATTGTAACTGTTGAGTCTAAGAGGGAGTGTTAAATATATTGTACCCTCAACAGTATGACCGTACACTGCCAGCTGTACTGGACAGTTGTACTTTCTATTTTTGTCTTGCTTGATCAGATATAGCTCAACCATCTTACATTGTAACTAAGTTCTAAGTTCTGTACTTCTTCATACATTTCAATCTACTATTCTATTCTCTTCTCTCTGCATTTCTCTTTGCTTCACAATTTATCAATAACCAAAATCAATTGATCTTTATTTATGAGCCCGTAATAAATTTTTCACCCTCTATTTATCTTTTTTTCAACATTAAATTTCCTATTCCAATATTAAATATTAAAATTCCAATTATATTTTACATATTAAAAATACTTTTCAAAACTTTTGAAACTTAACGATACAATAAAGTGGTTTATCTCTCTTGTAATTATGAGAGAAAAAGCATTAAAAATGTGCCATACATTCATATGGTTATGATATTTCTTATGGTATTGACTTCCGTGGAAAATTATTTACGATGTAAACTTCTGCGCACATTTTGGGTAGGCAGATTTTTTCAAAATTATTCACCATTCCACCAAGATATAGAATATTAAAACTATGGAAAAAATCATGAACCAATTTACAAATACATATCTCTATCCAACCTAAGGGTATGCTTGGGAGATGATGTTTTAGCCTATCCTTTTCCGTATGAAGTCATCCACCAATGGTCAACATCCTGGAACTACAATATTCAACTATTGAATCGTGATATCCATGGAATCATTCATTTAGTAGTCGCTAAAAAGGCAAATATTAGCATGGATGAGCTTAGCTGTGGACAAAATCACCCACTTGTGAGAGCATTTCTATATTTCTTCACATTGCCGTTAGTTTTGTTCAAACCAAAAGTCATATTCTCAATAATTGTAATACATATTTCTTAATTAAATTTTTTATTGTTTTGTGCCGTCTTAAACTGAAATAGCTCAGGTCCATATTGGATTATTTAACAAGTACTTCAACTCTTAAAGGTAACGATACTGTGCTTTAGCAGAGGAACTCGAACTCTTTATGCAATATTTTGTGCATAGATACTATTGTGACTTGGAAAGCTTTTAATTCAAATTTCAACTTACTTTCCTTGACCTGACATGTGCCAGGGAGACCTCCAGTTGATGTTCCAGTTGCTGTAGCTCCTTAACCTTTAGTGGACCAAGATCTTGCCCCAACAAATGCCTACAATTTACATATTTTACACAAAATTCAGCCTCGTAAATCAGTTCAACAATGATATCAATAATGAAGGGAAGGACGTCGGTATATTATTTTAGCATACCTTTGTGATCGCTGAAGGAGCTCAACCTTAGCCTTTAGCTTTGTAACTTCTTGGCGCCAATTCTGGGGTTATAAACAACACTTTGTTAAAAAGGGTCAAAATCCGGATTATTTCTAATAACATGACAAGAATTTGCACTGCATTTCTCTGGAAATCCTATCCTTATTAAAAGATTTAGCAAGCTGACTTTCAAGGTATTTTTAGCTAAAGTAGGGTGGATTTTCACGCTGACTGAAGCTAAGTTAAATATGCCAACTCCGCGTGATTATTAATGATTAATGAAGTGCTTTTTCAAGGTCTGTAAGTTGTTCCATGTATTTCGTATTGTTTAATTTTTTCTACTTGGTTTCAAAAACTAATTTTAAAATGCTAAACTTGCTATCACTAATTAGTTCTTGTTATGGGATTATAGCAATGAGTTTGTTTTTGATGTGACATTAATTTGCTTTCTACCATAAATTTATGTATGTAATGTAGTGTTTAACATAGGAAAACAAATATATATATTTAGATATAATAAAAATATTTGTGTTTCTCATTTTTAATTGGTTGATAGAATTGAAGTGTTAATGCTTCTTTCAAATCTTTCAATATGTAAAATTAATTACATAATCAATGAATTTCACCAATTACCACATCTAAATATAAAAAGTTGTACTATATATTTATTATTATGCATTATTATATTTATATTATATTTATTATCTAATATATTATTTATTATTATATTTATATTATATTTATGAATATTATAGTGTCATTCAACTTATGGTTCATTATACATTTTGAATAACAAACAACCCTTAATTATTATCTTTTGACAAAAAATATTTATTCCTTGTGCATTTAGTTATATTAAGTTTCATTGTTCAACATGTATTTCTCAACTAACTCTACAGGAACTGTGTTGCCATGCAACCCTTGTTTTCCTCCCTCTATGTCTCCTCAACTCACACACCCTCAACCTAGATAGGTGTGCACTAGCTGCTTGAACATGTGTAGTTGTTATTGTAACTCGATGGAATATATGAATGATCTCCCCAGTGACTAGAGTGTGTCTCTCAACACAAAAATAAACTTTTGGGTGTCTTCCTCCTGAAATCCACAGTCTCCATTGATTCGCCTAAACCAATGTATTCTCATCAGAGCTCAAATTGTCAAATCATAAGATGCATGATGAGGAATTAGGTCGCTTTTCTCTTCATATACTCCTTCAAAACCCTAATTCGCTATTGACCTCTATTTTTAGATCCATAACTTATGTGCCCCTCTATTTTTAGCTCAAATCACTTAAAGGACACTTTTACCCACTTTTCACTTAATGTCGCTTTCAAATTATAAAGTTCTCTAGTGAAATGACATTAAACGACCTTGTTTTCCCTTGCTCCTCCCTAGATATAGTCTAACGGAGATGTTTAGACTACTTATCCCTCCACTCTGGAGATCCTAATCGGAAAGAGACATTACAAAAGTGTTAATCGAGAGATTTCCTTTTGAGATCAATTTGGAATGTTTTTCACTTTGGTGATATTTCCGTCTTATTTCAAGACCATTCCACTTCCTAATGCCAATAAGTTATCCAAATTCTTTCATTCATTTTCAAAATCATGAGCTTCTTGGATTAATAATTGGCTCAGATGCATTTCTATAGTTGGGGGTAGGAGAAATAGATCAACCATCCCCACCTCAGTCAACAAATCCCTCCATATTCAAGTATAGGGTGTGATCTAGGTGGATATCGGTGGCCACCCACCTTTTCCAACTGGCTCAAAACAATTTCTTGACAATTTTGGTAATTTACTATTTTTGGTAGTTTTTTTGGTCCTGAACTTCCAGAGCCATTTTGAGACCCTAAACGACATTTTTCAGACATCAAACTTCCAACGAATATGATTATGTTCCAGATAGATCTTTCTAACGATGTATCGAGCGCCCCAAACAAAGATTTTATGCAAAAGTTACGCCCCCGAGAAGTTGATGTATCAACTACCCCCATCAGGGCCCACAAACCTTTTGGCTTTTCATCTTCTGGGGTTAAGGTTTTGGATTTTACTTATGTTAAAAAGGCCTTTGGAGCCTCATTGTAATAATTATCTTCTTGCAAATGCGAGTAGAGGACACATCTCTTCTCAAAGACAAGCTGCCACCGTTCTAGCGAGTCTTTCACTCTGTAGTTTTACAGTCTTTGTACATTTTCGCTCATTAATAGAAAATTGTGTATTACTGCATCTCTGTGTTTATGGTTGCATCTCTGATAAATTTTTGTTATATTATTGGATATCGGGGATATCTCTGTACATTGTTTTATTATATCTCCGCTCTCATTTCATGCCGAAAATTATCTAGATCAGTGGTATCAGAGAATGATGCTCTTGATCATTTTTTTTCAGTGCATGTCCCCGACAAGGTTCGAGTATAGAAAGTTGGGTCTCAAGCTTGTCTCTGTTGAAGACAATTGCTCTCGCACGCCCAAGAAGCCCTCCATGGTGGAAGAAAATAAAAACGGCAGAGCAGACGATCCTATCAATATATTGCTTGAGCAAGCTCTCACGCGACAGAGGGACGAAATGATGGAGAATTTTTTCCACATCCTTCAACGCTTGTCGATAGCAACAGGCACATCTTCATCAAACAACCACTTTGGAAGCACCTCTCCTTTCAAGGTACAGGTTAATTTTGATATTCCCGTATTTGAAGTTTAGATAGATGTGGATGCCCTAGACAAATGGTTAAATCTATTAGAAGGTTATTTCTCTGTTCATAATTTTTTGGATAGAGAAAAGATCACCTTCGCACTCCTTAAATATCTCCCCCATGTCAAACATTGGTGGGAAACTTACTGGGAGCAAAGCTCCACAGAGGAGTCTGGAATATATGGGGTCGAGCCCACTTGGAATTTTTTGTGGATGTGGTAAAGGAATAGTATTACCCTATTGGAAACTATGAAGACCAGTACATGAGATGGACCACACTGTGGCAAGAGAGGGGCCAAGCAATTCTAGAGTTCACCAATATCTTCCAAACCTTGCGCACCAAGCTGGGTATCAAAGACTTCGAACAACATTTGGTTCTGAAATATTGTGGGGATCTACACAAATATATCCAAACTGAAATGGATTTTCTAGACATCTCATCACTCATTGTTGCTTATCTATATGTTGTTAAAATCGAGCAGAAATTTAAGCACCAGAACAAACAGGAGTTTGGGTCTGCAAATCATCAACAACCAAAGTATGATAAAGACGACCCTAACAAGCAGTCTCCTGAAAACCAGTCAGAGCCACAGGAAAAGAAGGGTCATGGGAAGACAAAGGAGGACACCGGAAAATGGTACGATTTTGACAAAAGCCCCTAGCACAACACTGATGAATGTCACTCAAAACAGTCATTGGTGGTCGAGATCAAAGACAAAGAGTTGAACCCTGATTTAGAATCTGATTCTGAAAATACTGGTAAAATACAGATCATCAACAAAGACCCCACTGTTATTGTCACGACCGCAACAATTCAACCAGAAGAACCAATAGATCATGAAGAGGGGGAGCGCCTTTTTCATTCACAAATGTGGGTGAAGGGGACCCCGCTGCATTTTATTGTTGATAGCAGAAGCCAGAAGAACCTCATCTCAACAGAGGTTGTCAAATAGTTGGGATTGTCGACAACACCACACTTGCAGCCATACAACATCTGGTGGCTTCGCTAGGGATGATATCTTCGTGTTAGCCAACAGTGTCGATTGTCATATGGCATCGAACCCTTCAAGGATGAGGTATTATGTGATGTTGCCCCACTGGATGTCTCTGATGTTCTCTTGGGCCAACCATATATGTGGAAGCACCATGTTGTTTATGAGTCTCGACCCTGCAGTGTCATTGTTTCTCTGAGGGGTCAACTCTACAGAATACCAGAGGTAGTTCCGACTATTGTTACACCTAAACAGTTCCACAAGGTAGTATCTCATACTACAAAATTCAGCTTCTTCATAGTTGTTCAAAAGGTGAACAGAAGGATACTGCAACCACTATAGTCTCGGCCCAAGCACCTTCTATCCAACAAAAGCAGGTCGACAAGATTGTAGCAAAGTGTAAAGATTCATTCTACACACAGGCATCTCATGTAGCCAGACTTGTTAAAACGTTCCAACCCTGCCAACCACATGTTCGTGACAACCTTCAACAAGTTAAGCAGCGCAACTTTTCCAACAAGGCAAGCAACTCATCAAGATGCAGATTCAACAAACGCTTTTCCCTCTACCTCAAGCACTCAACGCAATGGGGACCATTTCTTCCTAAGGAAGGAGGATTGATCTAGGTGGATATCGGTGACCACCCACGTTTTCCAACTAGCTCAAAACCGTTTTCTGACAATTTTGGTAATTTACTATTTTTGGTAGTTTTTCGGGTCCTGAACTTCTGGAGCCATTTTGAGGCCCTAAACGACGTTTTTTGGGCATCAAACCTCTGAAGAATATGAGTCTATTCCAAAAAATATGAGTTCCTTCCAGACTTCATATTTGTTGTCATCATTTGTAGTCCTCGGATAGATCTTTATAATGATGTATCGAGCACCCCAAACGAAGATCGTATGCAAAAGTTACACCCTCGGGAAGTTGACGTATCAACTACCCCCATCGAGGCCTGCAAACCTTTTGGATTTTCATCTTTCAGGGTTAGGGTTTTGGATTTTACTTATGTTAAAAAGGTCTTTGGAGCCTCATTGTAATAATCATCTTCTTGTGAATGCGAGGAGCGGACACATCTCTTCTCAGAGATACGCTGTCACCATTCTATCGAGTCTTTCACTCTATATTTTTACAGTCTTTGTACATTTTCGTTCATTAATAGAAATTTGTGTATTATTGTATCTTTGTGTTTATGGTTGCATCTCTGATACATTTATTTTATATTATTGGATATCCGAGATATCTCTGTAAATTGTTTTATTATATCTCGGCTCTCATTTCGTGCCAAAAATAATCCAAATCGAGGTGTCAAGTTAAATATAGTTAAGGTGAAATTTGTTTTCTTATTCTAGTTGATTTTCATGTTTTTGTACTAATCTAACATATTAGAAACATGTATGTAACCACCCATGGGTACAAAAGATGCCTCAACCACCTTTCATTGCACCCTTTGGTGGTGAAACTTCTTTGTCCATGCCTCATTGGCACAGCGTATTAAGACAAACATGCTTGTAGACCCATGATTTTAGTTTTTACTTGTTTAGTTATTTTATGGCCTATACTTTTGTGGTTTTGTAACAACCCAACTACGTTGGAACTTTTTCTTTGCAATACATGGCGGTGGTTTTTCGTAGACACTCTATTCTGGTAATTTAAATACTACAAGTCCATCCTACCATTGGTATTCCAATCTCTCTTTTCACGGGCCATCTTCTACTATTGCATCCCTTGGGAGTTTATCACCTCCCACACCCAACACCATTTTAAAGGAAGCCTTATATTGTTACTACACTTTTTGTAGGTTTGATTGCACCTTCTTCTGGTGCCTCAATCCTCCCTACACATGCCTTTGTTCCATCTACTACTATTGAAACCCCCTTTGTTGTTGATATGGTTGTTGCATCTGCAGTCATTACCTCTATAGTTGTTGCCTCAGATTAGGCTATTTGACTAAAGGATCATTCTCCTAGCCAAAAAGGCCAATCTCTTGCATTGCCCAAGATATTCTCGATGAGATCATTGGTTGATTAAATTCTTCTCAAGAATATATGGAAATGATTTTAGGCCATTTTAATTTGTCATTCATTGGTTCTTGTAACTACAAGTGGGGAGGCATTGCAGAGAGGCTTGGGTTGCAGGGGAGGGAAATTTCCTCAAGACTTCTAATCACATCTATGGTGAGTTTTGTTATATTAAATTTAGTTGTATTTAGTAAGTTTATTAATTGATAAAATTGTGAAAAATAACTTATATGAATGGTGTCCAGTGTCCAAAAAAGCACACCACTCCTCAACGCAAGAAGAATCAAGCTTCCTTGACCTCAAAGAAGAGGAAGATCATATTTGGAGATGCATATCGTAGTGGTGAGAATGGAAAGGTTCGATGACTCGTGATCTATTATGTATTTTGGGCATGAGGTACGTGTTATCCCCATTTTGTGGATAACTAAGGAGATGATGTCTCGAGGCCCTCAGGTTGCAGATATGGAGTGTCGAGAGACTGCATGACCAACATTGCCCTTTGCACAGATGGAAAACCCACTCACCACCACAGATGGTTACAGGTTTACAAATGCAATCCACCACACCAGTTGGCTTCCGGAAGGCAGTGGGCCTTTCTCGATGAGGTACAAGTCAGTATTATGGTGAGCATCATTTCAATATTTAAGCTATTTGATTATGTTGTATCTTAGATTGCTCTAGATTTCATGATATGTGCTTGGACATTATGCCTTTTTCCCTACTTCACCTTGGTGGTATACATTGTTCCCTAGTAAATGGTTTTCCTTGGGAATGGGTTTGCTACTGGGAACTCCCTTGATGGGAAATTGTACTGTTCCAGACCATACTTACCATTTTCCATCATTATCCCCCTCCATTTCCTTATCTCTTTGGATTTTAGCGTGTATTGACCCAAGAAGGGGTTATCCCCCATTCTATGGGAATAAGGGGCTAAAGGCCCAGAGGGGTTGGTGTTGGGTAAAAGATAAAAGCCTTGTATAATCCTTCCATATGCTTCACCCAGGGATCACCCAAGAAAGAAATGAAATGCTTATCTTTGAATAAAAGGGGACCCACAATATAATAAATAAATGCTTGAAGGGTTAGTTGAAGGATAGGAGGTCTCATCACGAGCCGACCTATCATGTCCATGGATATCTAGTGGTATGACATTGTCATCATCTGGTCACCAAACCAGGGCAATGACTCTCAGTTGCATGGTTGTGAGAAAGGGGTTCTCATCACGATCCAACCTTCTCATTTCCATTAGGTATTTGTGGGTGACATTGCCAACACCTGGTCACCACACCAGGGAAGTGACCTCCAATCTCTCCTTATGTTATTATGAAAGAAAATATAAAGAAAGAAATATAAAAGTAAAATGATGAACTTAAAAAAAGTGCATTGTGGATGAAGGTACCACACACCCTCTACAAAGGCACCCATGAATGAGACATTGCGACCCACAGTATGTCATGAGCCTCATTCCCATTGAGTCTTGACCCCATCCACCTCATACACTTTACATGTATTAGAGAGGGACCTCTTGGAAGCTCTCCTTGAACTAGGGAAAGACCTACCCAATAGGACACCTCGTCAACCCTCCCATACTTAAGCTTGATAGGTCGTATAGTGTCCTTGGAGGGCGTGTTCATTTGTCTTTGCAGGACCTAGTTGGTGGACAGTTTTGGGAGAACAAGCCTAGTTTGGGCTTCCATGGGGCTAGAAGCCTATAGGTTCGATGTTAGGGGCCCACATGATGGATGAGAGATATCAAACTTGGAAGGCCTCAAAGATGACTTGGACAACATAGCCTAGCCCCCACATGCCAAACGTTTTTCCTAGGAGAGGCAAAACGTCACTTCTAGAGACATGATGCCACCTAAGGGGGTTAGGGCTTGGTGGTGAGGTGCCACTCATTTATACATGGACGTTTGAGGAGGAGAAGGGTCTTCATATTGTATGAGTTCCTAGATGCTTGACACATGGCCTTTGGAGGCCCATCCATGCTTCTCAAACACCAACGACTTCCTCAAAGTGGAAAAAAATCCCCTAAAGGGGTGACGCCCTCCTAAATTAGGGTTTAATTTTTGAAAAAGATGAAATTTTAAGTGAATTGTTTAATATTACTTTGTTAAGGGGGAAATATTAGGGTGTTGACCCCTAATCTTGTGTTTTACTCCCTAGTTTGTGGACAAACTATGTTAGCTACTTTTAGTATAAATAGAGATAATAAGATCTCATTTTAAACATAACTCTCCTTCTTGTGAGAGACTTGGTCTGAAATTTTTGTCCCTCTTTTATCTCTTGTGCACTTTTTTTATGTCTATGTTTATGAATGGTTGATGGAGTAAGGTCTAGCACTAGCTTTGGATGATGCTTTCTTGATCTTGTGGTGAATTGTCTCAGCATTTCTCTTGATCTTGGTATGGTTTTTACTCTCTTGCTATAAGTTTATTCAATTCAAGTATTGTTATGATAGGAGCTAGGTGGGAAGTATAAGGGCATACACCCCCACCATAGCCTTCATCATTTTATTTGTTTCATTTCATTGATTAAGGGTTTTCTAAGAGAAGTATAAGGGAATACACCCTCTTGGTTTAAACCCTATCTTAGAGAAACTTGCCTTGGGGAGTAAAAGGGCTTACACCCCCAAGGAGGTATCTTCTATAATCTCCTTGTGACTCCATTAACCCAATATTAAAGGTACTAGTCATTGATTTGTTGCATTGGAGAAATAAAATATTGCACTGGGAAACGTGATTTTCGATCATTTTTACTTCTTGCAAAGTGGATTGTTTTCCTTGTGCCTTGGGCACCTCACAGCCACTAGGGAATCCCCATCTAGGGGATACTTATTTATGTTGTTACAAAATTGTATCTTCAGCCATTATGGCTGAATAAACCCTAACTTAATTGCTTTAATAACTCTCTTATCAACCATTGGTTTTTGCTCAAACTTTGCACACTTACTCTCCTTGTCCTAGAGCACTTTTTGGCAAAGTTTGAGGAGATTTCAGTGGCTGATTTTCTTTATATAATACATTTAACGTTAAATCCACAAGGCTGATATAATTTGATGCAAACAAGTGTTTACAACAGCCTTATATTTTATGCTAAGAGTATTGGTTTTTCATATTGAGTTTAGCTAGTCATTTACTAGTTTTTCTCTTTCATTTTCTACTTGATCTTTAACATTTATTGAGCAGATTATAGTACCTTTTTCTTGTTGATATACACTGTTATATATTGTTACAAATTAGGGACATCAAGCTTAACTTGCTGATCCAACTAACATATATTATTGCAAAGTGTATTTTCTTGTGTGGCGGGAAGGTACAATCATCCGGAGAAGTGTTATACATGTGGGACAACAATTTCTTGACTTGCAAGGCATCTCTTTCCACCTTTCACTCAAATTAGAATTGACATATATGGGTTTCATTTACATCCATCTTCATCTCCATCTCAATCCCCCTAGGGTCACCGGGACCGCCTCCCTAGAGTGACCTAGTCACCCTTGAAGTGTGGGACCTACATCAAGGTGACATTAGGTGTAGGATTCCCAAATTGTAGCACTTGTTCCGTGGTTAGGTCGAGTTTTTCCCAACCTATAACTTGCGCTATAAAAGTACCATTATTTATCTTGGGCATGATGTAATGGGTATGGGGATCCATTATGCATCTTGGGCATGAGGTGCCATTATTTTAGAGTTTGGGCACAATGTGAAATTTTGTAAAAAATGTATAGTTGAGCCAATTTTGGATATATATACATTGCTTTAGATATATATAATTAATTGTTTATGCTTTAGTTCTTGAGTAATATTGTGTGTTTATTCAAATGTTTGTTTATTTGATGTTGATGATGATTACTAGGGTTACTAACTCTCCGATGAGTGATTATGATGATGATGAATGATGAATGATGATAATGATGATTAGGGTTTCTAACTATTGATGTTTCTATGTCATGCCTCATGGGCCATCATGTTTCACACTTGATTATTGATGGTATGTCCAGTTTGGAAGACATCTAGGAGGTTTCAAACTCTAGATCTAGGAGGTCAAATGTTATTTTGAGGAGGTTTTACTTGGTTCACCTTATTGAGGGGCCACACATGCTATATTGAGGTGGTTGTTGCACATCTATTGAAGATTATTAGTGGAATGACATATCTTGGAGAGAAATGATGATACATTGGAGCTTGTTGACATGGTTTACCACTTTGGAGAAGACAAATAGCATAACCACTCTCATTATTTTATTGTAATTTAACTTATCACATAAGATGGTCATGTGAGACAACATTATTATATTTTTTCCTTGGAGATAAGGATGTATCTAGATAGATCCAAATCTATTTTATCATTTGTTCTTAGATAAAAGAGTGGATCTAGAAAAAAAGTTAATGTTTTATTGTAAAAGAAGATGGAGCTCGCTCTATTTAAAGAGTAGCTCTCCCATCATTTGTTATGGTGTATTTGTGAGGAGTTTCGCCTCTTGGAGCTTTGTTTCATATCTTGTGGAAGGATTAATGGGAAGTTAAAGGGTTGTTTTTAATCATATGTGAAGCTCACATTCTTGTTAATGTATGCTAGGAACTACTTGCAAAGAACATGCTTGAGAGGACAAGAGGGGTATATTTACAATGTTAGAAGAGATTTATGTGAGGAATTTTTCCTCTTCTTCCCTTTGTTGTTTCATGGTTAAATGTATCAGCTTGCTTCTATCAAAAGTTGGTGTTAGTTTAATACTTCATTGTAGGACACACCATCGTAACATTGTTTAAGAGTGACACCTTTAGGGTCCTCCAAATACATTTCTTCATTATTTAATGGAAATTTAAGGCTTATTGTGGCGTGCATGAAAAATCTATTTGTCTTAAACCATTCATAAAACCACTCCCTTAGTTTTACCTCTTGTCTCCATTTTCACTACATTGGATAGGCACTAGTCTGAGTCCTCCATCACTTCATTTTACTATGTACAATGTATTTTTTTTATAAAGATAATTCCTCATATTCCTTGAGCCTATTTTTCTAGCATTAGTATCCTAACTTAGGGAATCCCCCTTGTGCCAGAGGAGAGATGACCTAAAGTGAGGGGAAGAGCTATTGTAGTGTAGTGGACAACCTTCCTTAGTTCCCCTAGAATGCACTTTGTGTTTTATGACTTTACCACTTTGATTACAGGTTCAGGAGATAACAAGGCCTATTGAGCAAAGATGGAAACATTCACAATCTTTCTATTGACATAATGATACAAGAATACTTATAAAAGTGTATGGCTTGTGTGGTAAGAAGCCACTATGGCACAAGAAAACTAAATCCTAGCATAGGGAAGGGCACATGAATTCTAGGTGGACATCACATCACTTAAAAAATGGAACCATATCATAAACCAGCCACATGGTTGACTAAAAAATGAGTAAATAGAAAAAGGTCATTTCGACCATAACTCTAGCGTATAGACCCCAATTTCAATGAAATTTGAACTATGGGTCCACAAGAAGAGACACCCAGATTTTTCCTTGAGCACAATTTTTTGGTTCATCACCAAATTGGAGATACTATAAGGATTCCCTTTTGGGGAATATAGGGTGTAGAAGTTGGCCAGATTATCTTATTAGTATAGTGAATGGTGTTTTGAGTACCCATAATGTCCTATGCTTAGTTATTGGATTGGGTTTGAGGAAGCACCATGGAAGTTAAAAGAATTAGAAAGTATGCTCAAAAATCACTATTAGAGACCAAAACATTTCATGGGAGGCACAAAAATAAGGAAAAGTGACTCAAGATGGTAAATCTAGAAAATGTTTGTAGTCAATATTTACATATCATTTCATTTAGGAAATTTTTTCACAGTGAAAATTTTTCAAATTCACATCATTGGGAAAATAACATATTTTACTCATTTCACCCAAGATTGTGTTAGAATTCACAGATGCATTGAAGAAGTAAAAATAAAAAATCCAAGAAGAGTTGGTGGTGTTTAGAAACACCATTATGACATTGCACAACACAAGAACATTATTCACACAACTTCTTCTATCATCTTCAATCCATATATCATTTGTTTATACTTTAGCATGTAACCAATTTCCCTTAACTTAAGGTCGATTTAGTCCACTTTGATCTCCCAAGGTAGGCCCCAAAGCAGTTAGACAAACCATTAAGCATGAACATCTCATGTTCATCTTTAGGATCAAGACAACCGTATTTATGAACTACCATAATGCTTTGCTCTTCAACAAAGTATCTGTGTCTTATGTCCACATGCCATAGTTCTGCTCATTGAGCAACATAGGCTCCTGCTTTGAACCCACATCAGTTCTGCAACACTTTGATTCAAAATCTGCAAGCCCAAACAAGTTGATTCCTTCAAAAATATTCTTCTTTGGCACGCAAATAAATCCTTATTCAATCGTGATGTGATAGCCTCTAAATATCTTGCAACAACTAGAATCAAACTTAGGATTTTCAAGACCTAAATCTCTAATACCATGTTATAAATCACATGTGCATTGCAGGAGTCGAAATAACAAATCTAAGAAGAGTTAAACGTGTTTAGAAACATCATTATGACATTGTCTAGTTCAAAAGAACATTATACACATCATCGGATGTGTTCTTCACCCTTGTGAGCATTACCTAATGCAATGAGTTCTAAGTGGACTATTCAATATCATTAGAAATTTATTCATTCTGAATAATTATCATGACACATGGGTCATGCTTCAGTGACTGACTCTACATAGATAATCCCAAAAATGATATCCATATGTTGGATTGTAGAAGCACAAAAAATGCTTAAAACATTATAAACATAATCTCTTTTATCATGTATATCAATCCATAGATCATCTATTTATACTGAAGCATTTAACCAATCACCCTTAAAATAGGATTGATTTGGTCCACTTTGATCACCCAAGGTTGGCCCAAAGTGTTTACACAACCCTCATTTCTTTGTGTTTTCTATGCCCGGTTGACTACATTCAACTTAGTTGGGACAATTTGGTCAACACTTAGTTGGCTCAAACTGTCGGTTGTTCCTCAATTGATTTCGAATTCAAGTCAAAATATCCTAATTTTCTTAGTCAATACATAGTTTGACTTCCTAGAGTTGTATTTACACATATTCCTTCAAGTGCAAAAATGATAAGTTGAATTATTGAGAGAGATTCAATATCTAATTGGAGCAGGATATCATCAAGTTGAATTCTCAAGATGAAGGTTGTTAAGCACACAAAAGAGAGAGTAATATCAACACCCAATATAAAAGTTTTTCTAGTTCTCTCTTGATTCTTCTCCACAAGTTGAGGAAGTTGGTATACAACCTTTATTTGCACCAAAAAATGTAGAGAATTGGTTAGTTGCTAATTGCTAGAAGTTGTAACTTCTAGTCCTTAACTTATAATTGAGAAAGAATGTAGTTCTTGGAAAGATAATTTAGAGGAGAATATAACTAAATATTCAATTTCTAAGAAAGAGATTTTGTTTTCAGTTAAACAATAATGGAACAGAGCCTCTAGGCTTGATTTTACAAAACAAAATGTCAACATGGATGATCTCCAAGATGCCTTAAACATGTAAGAAAGGGTCTGTGATGAAGAAACATACATATAAGATGCATAAGTGGGCTTTTGATAGTTGCTAATCTTGCAATAGTGGTGCATGCATTAGAGATGTGGAAGGACTACTTGATGGGAAGTAAATTCAAGATAAAAGAATAAGAGTCTAAAGTGCTTGTTAACCATAAAATTGAATGTTGGACATAGGAAATGACTTGACATATTGTAGATTGAACTGATAATCAACCAAGTCAAGGGAAAATAAAATAAGGTAGTGAAATCTTTAGAAGAAGAATTCATGTGAGGCATGTGACTGCAATAAGTATATGGGAATATAATTTGCAAGGAAGAGTTGTTGAAGCACTTACATTAGATGAGAAATACCTCTATGAGAGAGAGGGATTGCAGGCAATCAAAGTACATCAAAAGAAATTATGGGATATAGTAGCTAGTAGTGGATGGAATTTCCATCAGCCAAAAACAAATGTATGTTCTTAACTATTTTGAATTGTAGAAGACCATCCCAAATGAAGGGAATAATGCGTTATATTCTAATCATCCAAGTTGTTAATAGATGATTGTAGTGGTGAGAAAATAATACTTTTAGGAAGGATGAAGATGGAGAGTGATGAGTACATATCCAGAATATGGAATATAAGAAAGCCAAACTAGAGTGTAGACACCTAATTGGTGTATTATACCTTTGCTACTTCCAAAATGGAAGTGAGAAGAATATTTATGCTTGGTTGGGGTTGCTTCCAATGATGAACAAATAGAAAAGTAAACCAAGCAAATGAGAACATGGCATGGATGTATGTGATGGATGTGTATGGATGTAACACCACACTAGAAGAATATATGTTCTTTGGAAAGGTTGCAAGTTTTGAATTAGCAACTTATGTGTAAACAATGAGAAGTGAAGGATGGACTTCAACTCATCCAAAAAACAACTATGGAAAATGCAGCACTATAGTTGGAATTTTTGCTCCAACATCAATGCTGAAGAGGGGTTTTTCTAGAAAAACACCTTAAGGAAGCCCTATGGATGGAAAAACATATGGTGTTTAAAGGATGATTGCAATATGGAGTTCCATGGTAGATGTTTGAGGGAGGTTAAAGAGTCATGTAGGGTGATTTGGGAGGGAGGCATGGATGTGTGGAATTGTGTTGGTTCTTTTGACTTCTTAAACTTCTTGTTGAAATATTTCAACATTTCGTTATACTATGGTGGATAGATAATGGTTGTTGTGCCATTCCATGGAGGAATCTATAAGGAGTGTTGACATGCTTCAACAACTGGGTGGGAGTGAAAGACCAAGAAAAATATGTAGAAATATATAAGCAAGATCTATCATGTATAAACTCCTATGGAAAGCATCAAACAAATAAAAGTAGATCTATCAAATAAGAGAGAGAGAGAGAGAGAGAGAGAGAGAGAGAGAGAGAGAGAGAAAAGACAAATAATTCACATCATAAAACCCAAAGGTGGGGAAACATACATGGAAGAAAAGCCTTTTATTATTTGTATAACTCACCTAATTACAATTAGTAGAGCACACACATGCATGGAGTTAAAATGGGATCCATACAACTTTCAAGAAAATGGATGATCTAGTTTAAGGACCCTTAGTGTCCAAGATAATAATAAATACCAAAATCCACCCTCCACTCTTCCCTGATTCAAGACCAATTACCTCAATTTATAAACTAAGAGAAACTTGGACCATTGATCATAAGGAATAATCAAAGGTGGAGATAAATCAATCCATAAAGGTTGATGATAATCTCATCAAGAGATAAGGGAGAGGTAATGGATAAGAATGACCTATGAATGTAGGTCACCATTACCTAAGAGACAGGTCATCGTCGAATAACTCCCAAAAGAATCTCCATGTGCACATGTGCAATATTACAAAATTCTAGTGAGGCCATGTTACATGTATAAGTTCTACACAAATGATGTTATAATGATCATCATTATGACACTAAGTACAAAATTACATCAAGCCACTAGACACCATTAAAACACATTATAGCATTCCCTTGTAATGGTTACTAAAGGAATGAGCACCTAGGCCAAGGAAGGAGTTGTGTTACATAAGAATAATAGGCCAATAATTTGAAATATTTGAGATCTCATAAGTCTAATGATGCCTCATTCTGTGTACAAATGCCTTAGAATGATATTCTCACAATTATCATAGTGATAGGCTATACACAGTAAATGTGGTCACTAGACAATCATCACATCATGGGATATAATGAACACATTTGGAAGAAGAAGGA
>ML832379.1:48311-66440 GCA_009831015.1 Picea engelmannii | reverse complement strand
GGTAAAGGAATAGTATTACCCTATTGGAAACTATGAAGACCAGTACATGAGATGGACCACACTGTGGCAAGAGAGGGGCCAAGCAATTCTAGAGTTCACCAATATCTTCCAAACCTTGCGCACCAAGCTGGGTATCAAAGACTTCGAACAACATTTGGTTCTGAAATATTGTGGGGATCTACACAAATATATCCAAACTGAAATGGATTTTCTAGACATCTCATCACTCATTGTTGCTTATCTATATGTTGTTAAAATCGAGCAGAAATTTAAGCACCAGAACAAACAGGAGTTTGGGTCTGCAAATCATCAACAACCAAAGTATGATAAAGACGACCCTAACAAGCAGTCTCCTGAAAACCAGTCAGAGCCACAGGAAAAGAAGGGTCATGGGAAGACAAAGGAGGACACCGGAAAATGGTACGATTTTGACAAAAGCCCCTAGCACAACACTGATGAATGTCACTCAAAACAGTCATTGGTGGTCGAGATCAAAGACAAAGAGTTGAACCCTGATTTAGAATCTGATTCTGAAAATACTGGTAAAATACAGATCATCAACAAAGACCCCACTGTTATTGTCACGACCGCAACAATTCAACCAGAAGAACCAATAGATCATGAAGAGGGGGAGCGCCTTTTTCATTCACAAATGTGGGTGAAGGGGACCCCGCTGCATTTTATTGTTGATAGCAGAAGCCAGAAGAACCTCATCTCAACAGAGGTTGTCAAATAGTTGGGATTGTCGACAACACCACACTTGCAGCCATACAACATCTGGTGGCTTCGCTAGGGATGATATCTTCGTGTTAGCCAACAGTGTCGATTGTCATATGGCATCGAACCCTTCAAGGATGAGGTATTATGTGATGTTGCCCCACTGGATGTCTCTGATGTTCTCTTGGGCCAACCATATATGTGGAAGCACCATGTTGTTTATGAGTCTCGACCCTGCAGTGTCATTGTTTCTCTGAGGGGTCAACTCTACAGAATACCAGAGGTAGTTCCGACTATTGTTACACCTAAACAGTTCCACAAGGTAGTATCTCATACTACAAAATTCAGCTTCTTCATAGTTGTTCAAAAGGTGAACAGAAGGATACTGCAACCACTATAGTCTCGGCCCAAGCACCTTCTATCCAACAAAAGCAGGTCGACAAGATTGTAGCAAAGTGTAAAGATTCATTCTACACACAGGCATCTCATGTAGCCAGACTTGTTAAAACGTTCCAACCCTGCCAACCACATGTTCGTGACAACCTTCAACAAGTTAAGCAGCGCAACTTTTCCAACAAGGCAAGCAACTCATCAAGATGCAGATTCAACAAACGCTTTTCCCTCTACCTCAAGCACTCAACGCAATGGGGACCATTTCTTCCTAAGGAAGGAGGATTGATCTAGGTGGATATCGGTGACCACCCACGTTTTCCAACTAGCTCAAAACCGTTTTCTGACAATTTTGGTAATTTACTATTTTTGGTAGTTTTTCGGGTCCTGAACTTCTGGAGCCATTTTGAGGCCCTAAACGACGTTTTTTGGGCATCAAACCTCTGAAGAATATGAGTCTATTCCAAAAAATATGAGTTCCTTCCAGACTTCATATTTGTTGTCATCATTTGTAGTCCTCGGATAGATCTTTATAATGATGTATCGAGCACCCCAAACGAAGATCGTATGCAAAAGTTACACCCTCGGGAAGTTGACGTATCAACTACCCCCATCGAGGCCTGCAAACCTTTTGGATTTTCATCTTTCAGGGTTAGGGTTTTGGATTTTACTTATGTTAAAAAGGTCTTTGGAGCCTCATTGTAATAATCATCTTCTTGTGAATGCGAGGAGCGGACACATCTCTTCTCAGAGATACGCTGTCACCATTCTATCGAGTCTTTCACTCTATATTTTTACAGTCTTTGTACATTTTCGTTCATTAATAGAAATTTGTGTATTATTGTATCTTTGTGTTTATGGTTGCATCTCTGATACATTTATTTTATATTATTGGATATCCGAGATATCTCTGTAAATTGTTTTATTATATCTCGGCTCTCATTTCGTGCCAAAAATAATCCAAATCGAGGTGTCAAGTTAAATATAGTTAAGGTGAAATTTGTTTTCTTATTCTAGTTGATTTTCATGTTTTTGTACTAATCTAACATATTAGAAACATGTATGTAACCACCCATGGGTACAAAAGATGCCTCAACCACCTTTCATTGCACCCTTTGGTGGTGAAACTTCTTTGTCCATGCCTCATTGGCACAGCGTATTAAGACAAACATGCTTGTAGACCCATGATTTTAGTTTTTACTTGTTTAGTTATTTTATGGCCTATACTTTTGTGGTTTTGTAACAACCCAACTACGTTGGAACTTTTTCTTTGCAATACATGGCGGTGGTTTTTCGTAGACACTCTATTCTGGTAATTTAAATACTACAAGTCCATCCTACCATTGGTATTCCAATCTCTCTTTTCACGGGCCATCTTCTACTATTGCATCCCTTGGGAGTTTATCACCTCCCACACCCAACACCATTTTAAAGGAAGCCTTATATTGTTACTACACTTTTTGTAGGTTTGATTGCACCTTCTTCTGGTGCCTCAATCCTCCCTACACATGCCTTTGTTCCATCTACTACTATTGAAACCCCCTTTGTTGTTGATATGGTTGTTGCATCTGCAGTCATTACCTCTATAGTTGTTGCCTCAGATTAGGCTATTTGACTAAAGGATCATTCTCCTAGCCAAAAAGGCCAATCTCTTGCATTGCCCAAGATATTCTCGATGAGATCATTGGTTGATTAAATTCTTCTCAAGAATATATGGAAATGATTTTAGGCCATTTTAATTTGTCATTCATTGGTTCTTGTAACTACAAGTGGGGAGGCATTGCAGAGAGGCTTGGGTTGCAGGGGAGGGAAATTTCCTCAAGACTTCTAATCACATCTATGGTGAGTTTTGTTATATTAAATTTAGTTGTATTTAGTAAGTTTATTAATTGATAAAATTGTGAAAAATAACTTATATGAATGGTGTCCAGTGTCCAAAAAAGCACACCACTCCTCAACGCAAGAAGAATCAAGCTTCCTTGACCTCAAAGAAGAGGAAGATCATATTTGGAGATGCATATCGTAGTGGTGAGAATGGAAAGGTTCGATGACTCGTGATCTATTATGTATTTTGGGCATGAGGTACGTGTTATCCCCATTTTGTGGATAACTAAGGAGATGATGTCTCGAGGCCCTCAGGTTGCAGATATGGAGTGTCGAGAGACTGCATGACCAACATTGCCCTTTGCACAGATGGAAAACCCACTCACCACCACAGATGGTTACAGGTTTACAAATGCAATCCACCACACCAGTTGGCTTCCGGAAGGCAGTGGGCCTTTCTCGATGAGGTACAAGTCAGTATTATGGTGAGCATCATTTCAATATTTAAGCTATTTGATTATGTTGTATCTTAGATTGCTCTAGATTTCATGATATGTGCTTGGACATTATGCCTTTTTCCCTACTTCACCTTGGTGGTATACATTGTTCCCTAGTAAATGGTTTTCCTTGGGAATGGGTTTGCTACTGGGAACTCCCTTGATGGGAAATTGTACTGTTCCAGACCATACTTACCATTTTCCATCATTATCCCCCTCCATTTCCTTATCTCTTTGGATTTTAGCGTGTATTGACCCAAGAAGGGGTTATCCCCCATTCTATGGGAATAAGGGGCTAAAGGCCCAGAGGGGTTGGTGTTGGGTAAAAGATAAAAGCCTTGTATAATCCTTCCATATGCTTCACCCAGGGATCACCCAAGAAAGAAATGAAATGCTTATCTTTGAATAAAAGGGGACCCACAATATAATAAATAAATGCTTGAAGGGTTAGTTGAAGGATAGGAGGTCTCATCACGAGCCGACCTATCATGTCCATGGATATCTAGTGGTATGACATTGTCATCATCTGGTCACCAAACCAGGGCAATGACTCTCAGTTGCATGGTTGTGAGAAAGGGGTTCTCATCACGATCCAACCTTCTCATTTCCATTAGGTATTTGTGGGTGACATTGCCAACACCTGGTCACCACACCAGGGAAGTGACCTCCAATCTCTCCTTATGTTATTATGAAAGAAAATATAAAGAAAGAAATATAAAAGTAAAATGATGAACTTAAAAAAAGTGCATTGTGGATGAAGGTACCACACACCCTCTACAAAGGCACCCATGAATGAGACATTGCGACCCACAGTATGTCATGAGCCTCATTCCCATTGAGTCTTGACCCCATCCACCTCATACACTTTACATGTATTAGAGAGGGACCTCTTGGAAGCTCTCCTTGAACTAGGGAAAGACCTACCCAATAGGACACCTCGTCAACCCTCCCATACTTAAGCTTGATAGGTCGTATAGTGTCCTTGGAGGGCGTGTTCATTTGTCTTTGCAGGACCTAGTTGGTGGACAGTTTTGGGAGAACAAGCCTAGTTTGGGCTTCCATGGGGCTAGAAGCCTATAGGTTCGATGTTAGGGGCCCACATGATGGATGAGAGATATCAAACTTGGAAGGCCTCAAAGATGACTTGGACAACATAGCCTAGCCCCCACATGCCAAACGTTTTTCCTAGGAGAGGCAAAACGTCACTTCTAGAGACATGATGCCACCTAAGGGGGTTAGGGCTTGGTGGTGAGGTGCCACTCATTTATACATGGACGTTTGAGGAGGAGAAGGGTCTTCATATTGTATGAGTTCCTAGATGCTTGACACATGGCCTTTGGAGGCCCATCCATGCTTCTCAAACACCAACGACTTCCTCAAAGTGGAAAAAAATCCCCTAAAGGGGTGACGCCCTCCTAAATTAGGGTTTAATTTTTGAAAAAGATGAAATTTTAAGTGAATTGTTTAATATTACTTTGTTAAGGGGGAAATATTAGGGTGTTGACCCCTAATCTTGTGTTTTACTCCCTAGTTTGTGGACAAACTATGTTAGCTACTTTTAGTATAAATAGAGATAATAAGATCTCATTTTAAACATAACTCTCCTTCTTGTGAGAGACTTGGTCTGAAATTTTTGTCCCTCTTTTATCTCTTGTGCACTTTTTTTATGTCTATGTTTATGAATGGTTGATGGAGTAAGGTCTAGCACTAGCTTTGGATGATGCTTTCTTGATCTTGTGGTGAATTGTCTCAGCATTTCTCTTGATCTTGGTATGGTTTTTACTCTCTTGCTATAAGTTTATTCAATTCAAGTATTGTTATGATAGGAGCTAGGTGGGAAGTATAAGGGCATACACCCCCACCATAGCCTTCATCATTTTATTTGTTTCATTTCATTGATTAAGGGTTTTCTAAGAGAAGTATAAGGGAATACACCCTCTTGGTTTAAACCCTATCTTAGAGAAACTTGCCTTGGGGAGTAAAAGGGCTTACACCCCCAAGGAGGTATCTTCTATAATCTCCTTGTGACTCCATTAACCCAATATTAAAGGTACTAGTCATTGATTTGTTGCATTGGAGAAATAAAATATTGCACTGGGAAACGTGATTTTCGATCATTTTTACTTCTTGCAAAGTGGATTGTTTTCCTTGTGCCTTGGGCACCTCACAGCCACTAGGGAATCCCCATCTAGGGGATACTTATTTATGTTGTTACAAAATTGTATCTTCAGCCATTATGGCTGAATAAACCCTAACTTAATTGCTTTAATAACTCTCTTATCAACCATTGGTTTTTGCTCAAACTTTGCACACTTACTCTCCTTGTCCTAGAGCACTTTTTGGCAAAGTTTGAGGAGATTTCAGTGGCTGATTTTCTTTATATAATACATTTAACGTTAAATCCACAAGGCTGATATAATTTGATGCAAACAAGTGTTTACAACAGCCTTATATTTTATGCTAAGAGTATTGGTTTTTCATATTGAGTTTAGCTAGTCATTTACTAGTTTTTCTCTTTCATTTTCTACTTGATCTTTAACATTTATTGAGCAGATTATAGTACCTTTTTCTTGTTGATATACACTGTTATATATTGTTACAAATTAGGGACATCAAGCTTAACTTGCTGATCCAACTAACATATATTATTGCAAAGTGTATTTTCTTGTGTGGCGGGAAGGTACAATCATCCGGAGAAGTGTTATACATGTGGGACAACAATTTCTTGACTTGCAAGGCATCTCTTTCCACCTTTCACTCAAATTAGAATTGACATATATGGGTTTCATTTACATCCATCTTCATCTCCATCTCAATCCCCCTAGGGTCACCGGGACCGCCTCCCTAGAGTGACCTAGTCACCCTTGAAGTGTGGGACCTACATCAAGGTGACATTAGGTGTAGGATTCCCAAATTGTAGCACTTGTTCCGTGGTTAGGTCGAGTTTTTCCCAACCTATAACTTGCGCTATAAAAGTACCATTATTTATCTTGGGCATGATGTAATGGGTATGGGGATCCATTATGCATCTTGGGCATGAGGTGCCATTATTTTAGAGTTTGGGCACAATGTGAAATTTTGTAAAAAATGTATAGTTGAGCCAATTTTGGATATATATACATTGCTTTAGATATATATAATTAATTGTTTATGCTTTAGTTCTTGAGTAATATTGTGTGTTTATTCAAATGTTTGTTTATTTGATGTTGATGATGATTACTAGGGTTACTAACTCTCCGATGAGTGATTATGATGATGATGAATGATGAATGATGATAATGATGATTAGGGTTTCTAACTATTGATGTTTCTATGTCATGCCTCATGGGCCATCATGTTTCACACTTGATTATTGATGGTATGTCCAGTTTGGAAGACATCTAGGAGGTTTCAAACTCTAGATCTAGGAGGTCAAATGTTATTTTGAGGAGGTTTTACTTGGTTCACCTTATTGAGGGGCCACACATGCTATATTGAGGTGGTTGTTGCACATCTATTGAAGATTATTAGTGGAATGACATATCTTGGAGAGAAATGATGATACATTGGAGCTTGTTGACATGGTTTACCACTTTGGAGAAGACAAATAGCATAACCACTCTCATTATTTTATTGTAATTTAACTTATCACATAAGATGGTCATGTGAGACAACATTATTATATTTTTTCCTTGGAGATAAGGATGTATCTAGATAGATCCAAATCTATTTTATCATTTGTTCTTAGATAAAAGAGTGGATCTAGAAAAAAAGTTAATGTTTTATTGTAAAAGAAGATGGAGCTCGCTCTATTTAAAGAGTAGCTCTCCCATCATTTGTTATGGTGTATTTGTGAGGAGTTTCGCCTCTTGGAGCTTTGTTTCATATCTTGTGGAAGGATTAATGGGAAGTTAAAGGGTTGTTTTTAATCATATGTGAAGCTCACATTCTTGTTAATGTATGCTAGGAACTACTTGCAAAGAACATGCTTGAGAGGACAAGAGGGGTATATTTACAATGTTAGAAGAGATTTATGTGAGGAATTTTTCCTCTTCTTCCCTTTGTTGTTTCATGGTTAAATGTATCAGCTTGCTTCTATCAAAAGTTGGTGTTAGTTTAATACTTCATTGTAGGACACACCATCGTAACATTGTTTAAGAGTGACACCTTTAGGGTCCTCCAAATACATTTCTTCATTATTTAATGGAAATTTAAGGCTTATTGTGGCGTGCATGAAAAATCTATTTGTCTTAAACCATTCATAAAACCACTCCCTTAGTTTTACCTCTTGTCTCCATTTTCACTACATTGGATAGGCACTAGTCTGAGTCCTCCATCACTTCATTTTACTATGTACAATGTATTTTTTTTATAAAGATAATTCCTCATATTCCTTGAGCCTATTTTTCTAGCATTAGTATCCTAACTTAGGGAATCCCCCTTGTGCCAGAGGAGAGATGACCTAAAGTGAGGGGAAGAGCTATTGTAGTGTAGTGGACAACCTTCCTTAGTTCCCCTAGAATGCACTTTGTGTTTTATGACTTTACCACTTTGATTACAGGTTCAGGAGATAACAAGGCCTATTGAGCAAAGATGGAAACATTCACAATCTTTCTATTGACATAATGATACAAGAATACTTATAAAAGTGTATGGCTTGTGTGGTAAGAAGCCACTATGGCACAAGAAAACTAAATCCTAGCATAGGGAAGGGCACATGAATTCTAGGTGGACATCACATCACTTAAAAAATGGAACCATATCATAAACCAGCCACATGGTTGACTAAAAAATGAGTAAATAGAAAAAGGTCATTTCGACCATAACTCTAGCGTATAGACCCCAATTTCAATGAAATTTGAACTATGGGTCCACAAGAAGAGACACCCAGATTTTTCCTTGAGCACAATTTTTTGGTTCATCACCAAATTGGAGATACTATAAGGATTCCCTTTTGGGGAATATAGGGTGTAGAAGTTGGCCAGATTATCTTATTAGTATAGTGAATGGTGTTTTGAGTACCCATAATGTCCTATGCTTAGTTATTGGATTGGGTTTGAGGAAGCACCATGGAAGTTAAAAGAATTAGAAAGTATGCTCAAAAATCACTATTAGAGACCAAAACATTTCATGGGAGGCACAAAAATAAGGAAAAGTGACTCAAGATGGTAAATCTAGAAAATGTTTGTAGTCAATATTTACATATCATTTCATTTAGGAAATTTTTTCACAGTGAAAATTTTTCAAATTCACATCATTGGGAAAATAACATATTTTACTCATTTCACCCAAGATTGTGTTAGAATTCACAGATGCATTGAAGAAGTAAAAATAAAAAATCCAAGAAGAGTTGGTGGTGTTTAGAAACACCATTATGACATTGCACAACACAAGAACATTATTCACACAACTTCTTCTATCATCTTCAATCCATATATCATTTGTTTATACTTTAGCATGTAACCAATTTCCCTTAACTTAAGGTCGATTTAGTCCACTTTGATCTCCCAAGGTAGGCCCCAAAGCAGTTAGACAAACCATTAAGCATGAACATCTCATGTTCATCTTTAGGATCAAGACAACCGTATTTATGAACTACCATAATGCTTTGCTCTTCAACAAAGTATCTGTGTCTTATGTCCACATGCCATAGTTCTGCTCATTGAGCAACATAGGCTCCTGCTTTGAACCCACATCAGTTCTGCAACACTTTGATTCAAAATCTGCAAGCCCAAACAAGTTGATTCCTTCAAAAATATTCTTCTTTGGCACGCAAATAAATCCTTATTCAATCGTGATGTGATAGCCTCTAAATATCTTGCAACAACTAGAATCAAACTTAGGATTTTCAAGACCTAAATCTCTAATACCATGTTATAAATCACATGTGCATTGCAGGAGTCGAAATAACAAATCTAAGAAGAGTTAAACGTGTTTAGAAACATCATTATGACATTGTCTAGTTCAAAAGAACATTATACACATCATCGGATGTGTTCTTCACCCTTGTGAGCATTACCTAATGCAATGAGTTCTAAGTGGACTATTCAATATCATTAGAAATTTATTCATTCTGAATAATTATCATGACACATGGGTCATGCTTCAGTGACTGACTCTACATAGATAATCCCAAAAATGATATCCATATGTTGGATTGTAGAAGCACAAAAAATGCTTAAAACATTATAAACATAATCTCTTTTATCATGTATATCAATCCATAGATCATCTATTTATACTGAAGCATTTAACCAATCACCCTTAAAATAGGATTGATTTGGTCCACTTTGATCACCCAAGGTTGGCCCAAAGTGTTTACACAACCCTCATTTCTTTGTGTTTTCTATGCCCGGTTGACTACATTCAACTTAGTTGGGACAATTTGGTCAACACTTAGTTGGCTCAAACTGTCGGTTGTTCCTCAATTGATTTCGAATTCAAGTCAAAATATCCTAATTTTCTTAGTCAATACATAGTTTGACTTCCTAGAGTTGTATTTACACATATTCCTTCAAGTGCAAAAATGATAAGTTGAATTATTGAGAGAGATTCAATATCTAATTGGAGCAGGATATCATCAAGTTGAATTCTCAAGATGAAGGTTGTTAAGCACACAAAAGAGAGAGTAATATCAACACCCAATATAAAAGTTTTTCTAGTTCTCTCTTGATTCTTCTCCACAAGTTGAGGAAGTTGGTATACAACCTTTATTTGCACCAAAAAATGTAGAGAATTGGTTAGTTGCTAATTGCTAGAAGTTGTAACTTCTAGTCCTTAACTTATAATTGAGAAAGAATGTAGTTCTTGGAAAGATAATTTAGAGGAGAATATAACTAAATATTCAATTTCTAAGAAAGAGATTTTGTTTTCAGTTAAACAATAATGGAACAGAGCCTCTAGGCTTGATTTTACAAAACAAAATGTCAACATGGATGATCTCCAAGATGCCTTAAACATGTAAGAAAGGGTCTGTGATGAAGAAACATACATATAAGATGCATAAGTGGGCTTTTGATAGTTGCTAATCTTGCAATAGTGGTGCATGCATTAGAGATGTGGAAGGACTACTTGATGGGAAGTAAATTCAAGATAAAAGAATAAGAGTCTAAAGTGCTTGTTAACCATAAAATTGAATGTTGGACATAGGAAATGACTTGACATATTGTAGATTGAACTGATAATCAACCAAGTCAAGGGAAAATAAAATAAGGTAGTGAAATCTTTAGAAGAAGAATTCATGTGAGGCATGTGACTGCAATAAGTATATGGGAATATAATTTGCAAGGAAGAGTTGTTGAAGCACTTACATTAGATGAGAAATACCTCTATGAGAGAGAGGGATTGCAGGCAATCAAAGTACATCAAAAGAAATTATGGGATATAGTAGCTAGTAGTGGATGGAATTTCCATCAGCCAAAAACAAATGTATGTTCTTAACTATTTTGAATTGTAGAAGACCATCCCAAATGAAGGGAATAATGCGTTATATTCTAATCATCCAAGTTGTTAATAGATGATTGTAGTGGTGAGAAAATAATACTTTTAGGAAGGATGAAGATGGAGAGTGATGAGTACATATCCAGAATATGGAATATAAGAAAGCCAAACTAGAGTGTAGACACCTAATTGGTGTATTATACCTTTGCTACTTCCAAAATGGAAGTGAGAAGAATATTTATGCTTGGTTGGGGTTGCTTCCAATGATGAACAAATAGAAAAGTAAACCAAGCAAATGAGAACATGGCATGGATGTATGTGATGGATGTGTATGGATGTAACACCACACTAGAAGAATATATGTTCTTTGGAAAGGTTGCAAGTTTTGAATTAGCAACTTATGTGTAAACAATGAGAAGTGAAGGATGGACTTCAACTCATCCAAAAAACAACTATGGAAAATGCAGCACTATAGTTGGAATTTTTGCTCCAACATCAATGCTGAAGAGGGGTTTTTCTAGAAAAACACCTTAAGGAAGCCCTATGGATGGAAAAACATATGGTGTTTAAAGGATGATTGCAATATGGAGTTCCATGGTAGATGTTTGAGGGAGGTTAAAGAGTCATGTAGGGTGATTTGGGAGGGAGGCATGGATGTGTGGAATTGTGTTGGTTCTTTTGACTTCTTAAACTTCTTGTTGAAATATTTCAACATTTCGTTATACTATGGTGGATAGATAATGGTTGTTGTGCCATTCCATGGAGGAATCTATAAGGAGTGTTGACATGCTTCAACAACTGGGTGGGAGTGAAAGACCAAGAAAAATATGTAGAAATATATAAGCAAGATCTATCATGTATAAACTCCTATGGAAAGCATCAAACAAATAAAAGTAGATCTATCAAATAAGAGAGAGAGAGAGAGAGAGAGAGAGAGAGAGAGAGAGAGAGAGAAAAGACAAATAATTCACATCATAAAACCCAAAGGTGGGGAAACATACATGGAAGAAAAGCCTTTTATTATTTGTATAACTCACCTAATTACAATTAGTAGAGCACACACATGCATGGAGTTAAAATGGGATCCATACAACTTTCAAGAAAATGGATGATCTAGTTTAAGGACCCTTAGTGTCCAAGATAATAATAAATACCAAAATCCACCCTCCACTCTTCCCTGATTCAAGACCAATTACCTCAATTTATAAACTAAGAGAAACTTGGACCATTGATCATAAGGAATAATCAAAGGTGGAGATAAATCAATCCATAAAGGTTGATGATAATCTCATCAAGAGATAAGGGAGAGGTAATGGATAAGAATGACCTATGAATGTAGGTCACCATTACCTAAGAGACAGGTCATCGTCGAATAACTCCCAAAAGAATCTCCATGTGCACATGTGCAATATTACAAAATTCTAGTGAGGCCATGTTACATGTATAAGTTCTACACAAATGATGTTATAATGATCATCATTATGACACTAAGTACAAAATTACATCAAGCCACTAGACACCATTAAAACACATTATAGCATTCCCTTGTAATGGTTACTAAAGGAATGAGCACCTAGGCCAAGGAAGGAGTTGTGTTACATAAGAATAATAGGCCAATAATTTGAAATATTTGAGATCTCATAAGTCTAATGATGCCTCATTCTGTGTACAAATGCCTTAGAATGATATTCTCACAATTATCATAGTGATAGGCTATACACAGTAAATGTGGTCACTAGACAATCATCACATCATGGGATATAATGAACACATTTGGAAGAAGAAGGAATTGCATTACATTCCCCCTTAATGAAAACTTCAAAAATCGTGGATAAGTGGAAAAGATAGTATCAAACTTTGTTGCTATCAAGGATAAGTTGTTGACTTGAACAATGTAGGAAACCATCAACAAGGTGTAAGGAGAAGACACCTGCTACCATCAAGTACCAATGTAAAATGAACTGTAATGACAACATCAATATTCTCATGATGAAGTGCCAAGCAACTCAAGATAGAGTGGTAATCTACAGAACCAATCTATTTCCAAACTCTTCACACACGCTGCTTAGGAACATATGAAGAAAATGGAGAGATAATTGCAAGAAAGAACCTCCAAGAGTAAAGGCATGAATCATCATCACAAGTCCACGATCTGTGTAATGTCCCCATTTTGGGACATTATAACTTTACAAAGTGTTATGCCTACCATAGTAGCCAGATAGGGGTGACAGAGAGTTCGGGAGATATTGATGGGTTTTATTGGGCCTGACTTGCATTGTTCATCATCAGGATCCATTCCGCACAACTTGGTTTTGGTTTGGTTGCATTCCGACGATTTCCGTAATTTTGAGCTATTATGGGTCATATCTTAATTAATTTCACTAAGAAGGTCATAATGGGCATATTACTTGGAGAAACCTCTTAGTGTAATAGCTCATCAGAATCGGGAAGAAGAGCACTACAAGATAAGATGATGATAAGTGACTTCCAGTGGCCGGAGAAGACATAAAGATGGATAAATCACTTTTTAGAGGTAAAATTATTAATTAATTAATTAATTAAGTGATTTAATCAAGGAATAATAAAATAAAGTAAAATTCACTTGGAGGGAAAAGGTCAACAATGAATTAGGGTTTCAGTAGTGGATTAGGGTTTTGGAAAGTTATAAGAGAAGAGTCAGCAACCTAATTCATCATTATGCAGATTATGACTTGTCATTGAGGAGAGAGGCGCATCTCAGGAGAGATAGTTCAGTGGATTCCAGGAGGAAGACACTAGTTGGTTGATTTCGGTGTTGAGAGACACACCCTAATCACTAGGGAGATCACAGAGGTCTTCCATCATCCTTCAACAACATTTACTCAGTGTTAAGCAGCAAGGGCACATTCATCCAAAGGGAGGGTGCAACTTCTAGGAGGTTTAGAGATGGACTTGTCCCATCCATGGAGAATTCTGAGATTCTCGTCCGACCCATTTGAGAGGAAGGCAAGGTGCATCTTTTTTTTGGTTCCTCGCCATATTACGACGAAGTAATCATCTGGGGCACATTTTCCAGACTTGGGAGTGCTACACTTTTGGCGGATACATTCAGGGTTCCTGAGCGAGCATCAGGAAATATTCATGGAAACACTTCCGACCCATTTCCTAGTATACCAAGGTGGTCATTTTGAGACACATCTCATCTGATTCCGACGATGGAATCACTAGGACTCATTTTGTCGGAGAAAGAGGGGCGCATTCCCCTAGGGGGGTCCATCCGAGGTCCAAACCCACCAGCAGAGGGGTCTGAAAGTTACCAGTACTAAGGACTAGGGAAGGGCGCATCATTTGGGACAATTTCCAGGCCATTCTGAGAGGTATAGCTCCCAGGGTGAACTTTTCAAACTTCCAGCAGTTACTGTACAAGTTACCATAGTTCCAGCGCATCCATTGATCCCGCATTGCTCACATATTCCGGGTATTATCTTTTGTTGTTTATTTCTATTCCGGATAAGATCCTTTTGTCTTTTGATCTATCCGAGTGTTGTCATTTTATTCAGCCGCATTCGGCCTTTTGTAATCCGCAAAGATATCATAATATAAACTTTGTAGTCCTTTGTCACATTTATTATTTGTATGACCATTTATATGTTGTAAATGATTGATCCTACACACACATTAGCAATGTTTCCTAGACTAGCCAAGTCAGGAACATTACAGTGGTATCAGAGATGGTTTTCCTGCTAGCCTAAGGGGAAAATCAGATAAGGATCTAGATACATCATTACCAGCAAGTGGATTGCCAGGAGCACAGATGGAGCCTACACCCATTAGATGTAGGGAGCGTTGCTACAATTGCAAAGTGCCTTGGAAGCGAAATCACAAATGTAGGGGTAAAGGGAAGGTGCACATTGTTGAGGTGCACTATGATAACGAGGATGAAGAGATTCATGTGAATGCAACCATAGATGCCTATTTGGAGCAGTCTGATAAGGCTAGTGACTCTTGCACATCTGAGGGAAAGTTGTATGAACAGGATGATAGCGCATATCCTTCATCTTCCCCATCATGTAATGTTGAGGATTCAACACTTCAGCATAGTGGTGACACTTGTGAGGATTCGTATGTGTTGGCACTTAGACATGATGAGATTAGGAGGTTGGATGACCTACCGATGGGTGTAGACATGGCTTCCAGGAAGTCATGTATGGAGAATGATGAGATTCCTATGATGAGTGAGCCACATTTTTCATCTTCTCAGTCACCTATGCTAGCCACAACACGTGAGGATATCAGTGGCATTCTTGATATGGTAGAGGAGCCTTGTGTGGAGATTGTACACAAGGAACATATGGATCTGCAGAACCAGGAGGAGAGGTATGGCTTAGAGATAATTGACCTTACACATACCTATTAGTATGAGGAGAGTGAATCACAACTCTTGGAGATTCCATTGATGGACCAGGTTATGGAGATCGACAACTTGTTGGGACACTTACTCCCAAGATCAATCTACAATGATGAGGATGCACTCCTTATTGGTCAAAATGACCATAGCACGTGTTTGGACGCATCTGTATGGGATCCAGACACAAATGATATTAGTAGGGTGAGTGCACAGGAGGATACATCTACCCATACAAGATATGGTGCGATTCAGATAGGGGTCGCAGTTGGTGATAGCATGCAATGGCATACAGGAGGAATTAGTAGCACAGGGGACAGTGGGCAGTTCAATGCCTTATATTTTGAGGAGTGTGTTGTTGGGGATTCCATTGTTGACACTAGCAGTGAGAGGCATGAGGTAGCACCTCAACGGGATTGTGACCAAGAGTCACGACACTTGGCAGGACAGTTGAGAGTCAATGAGGACATGATCATGGCAACCACTAGATGCATTGATGATACACATGCATTGGTGGCAGGTTATTGTTGGAGGGCCTCGATGGCATAGGATAGTTCAGATGGGGGACTTGTCATTGATGACTTCCATACACTCAGGGAGAGAGTGATTGTGATGAGGGTCGACTACAAGCAATTGTTGAGGGATAGGGATCACCTATTGGAGGTTGGTGAGATGTATCACAGGGCACTGAGGGAAAAGGAGGTTGAGGTGGACCGACTCACTCATCAGTTGGTGAGCACACGAAGATTCTTGGAAGGCACACAGACAACCCTTCAAGAATCAGAGTCTAGACCAGAGGAGCTCCTTAAGGAAATTAGACAGAGATCCACTACATCTATTTCAACAGAGAGTCAGATATATCCCTCAACCACATTGTGAGAGGATGTTGGTGGTTTAGCAGTGCAGCACCAATTGAGGGAGGAGCATGAGGAGTACCTAGGATCACTGATGAGTATGGAGAGATATGATCCAGAGATACATGAGGATGTCCATAGGTCACAGGGACCACTCTTCACGAGGGGTGTTGAGACAGTTGAGCACACACGTACACATGGGGATTCCAGAGCCAGGGGTAGTTATGAGGACACTTCCATTTGTGTTCCAAGATTTGTTGACCTTCATCTAGAGGATGACCTCGTAGTACACCCAAGATCCAGGATGTTGCAGGTGTATACAGAAGATCACATGAGTATGCAGGGGCACACAGTGATGAGTGGTAGTTCACAGAGACATACCGAGTTGTACAGTGGGATTCAGGGGGATGCACTAGATTGCAAGGAGGAGATGTACTTAGTAGAGCATGGAGATTCCTCTCCCTTGCAACATTATACAGATATGGGAGTTCACCTTCATCGTAGCAACAATTGCGTGAGTGATTATGGATGGAGAATGATTGACCCACAGTTGGCGGAGGTACCTACCATTGTACCCAATGGTTGGTGTTCAGTGATGAGTACAAACGATTATTTACCATGGGTGTCGATGGATGAGATTTTGGTTAAGTCCTTTGGATTGACCAAAGAATATGATACTTTCAAGTCCTACAGTTGGTTGCAGAGATTCATAATATCCTTTCCTGATACTTTCATCATTGACAACAGCACAGGGGGAGCTAGATAGTGGCAGGGGACATGGAGAGTTGGTAGGCCAAGACCACTTGACAGGAGTGTCTTGATTGCATTCATCAAGATAGGGGTGGATCATCAGGGGCAGATAGTTGAGGCCATGGGCATGATGGGGAGTATCCTAGGCCATGGGATAGAGGATATCTCAGAGGTTTCTACATATTTAGACTCTCATTGGGATGAGGGTGGAGTGCTTTCAACAGTTACCAGTAGGACACACTAGCAGTTAGTGGGGATTGGAAGTGATGAACTTCCAAATTTGACATGGGATCCAGGAGTCCATTTGGTCAATAGTTTGTTTCATCTTATGAGGATCCAGGAGTGGAGGGTCCAGTATGGATACTTTGAGCAGACAGTCATGATCAGAGTAGAGCAACATCGACATGATGGTCCCTATCAGAGACTAGCATGGGACCCTAGGATTACAGGACTAGACATTTCATTGACTGATGGAGAAGAGAGAACGTTTACAGGGGAAAGTCACTTTGATTTTCCATTGAGTTTCAGTATTGGGGAGAGCATGTCACTGACTGGTGATTTGTTGAGGTCTTGTAGTACCTCACTATGGCATAATCATATTCATTCGGTGGGGGTCGTGTTGAGTTTGGTATGGTTTGGTAGGATAGACCCATTTTGGGTTAAGGCCATGTGTTATTTGCAGGAGACTCATGGTGTTGATATGTTACAAAACTATACTCCACAGGGCATTGTAGTTGAAATTCTGATATGGGATCCAGGGATTGGAGTGCTTGGTAGTTCAAATTTTGGTGGATTTGAGTTTCGAGTAGAGTGGTTACTCAGGGAGTTGACTGAGATTCCTCGGCCATTGATCATTCTAATCATGAGGAGCATGTGGGTGTCATGCGTGGTGAGCACTTGGAGATACCACATCTTGAGGGGAGTCTACCTTGTGTCACATAGGTGGATATGGGACCCCGGTATCATATGTAGCTGGATTCAATTATTGCTTGAGGACAAGAAATATTCTAGCAGGGAGGATTGTAATGTCCCCATTTTGGGACTGTTGACTGCCTATTCAACACAGGGGTGAACTCATGTATCATGAAGTATTTATCTATGACGAAGACAGTTCTAGTTCTACTTGGGTATCAAATACCCCAGCACTTAATTTTTTGTAAACGGAATGTCCGCACCCCTGCGTGGGTTTATAATGTAATAAGTCTGCATGGATCATAGTTAGGTCAGGTACCTTGGGTGATCCATCAGGGGAGTTCCTTTCATCGGGGGTTTTTTATCCTCAGGTTGTCGACCA